>JAKWBO010000167.1:80000-82500 GCA_034336685.1 Luscinia luscinia
TAGGCTAGGCTAGGTTAGGCTAGGTTAGGCTAGGTTAGGCTAGGCTAGGTTAGGCTAGGTTAGGTTAGGCTAGGCTAGGCTAGGTTAGGTTAGGGCTAGGTTAGGCTAGGCTAGGTTAGGCTAGGCTAGGTTAGGCTAGGCTAGGCTAGGCTAGGCTAGGTTAGGCTAGGTTAGGCTAGGCTAGGTTAGGCTAGGCTAGGCTAGGTTAGGTTAGGCTAGGCTAGGTTAGGTTAGGCTAGGTTAGGCTAGGCTAGGTTAGGTTAGGCTAGGCTAGGTTAGGCTAGGTTAGGTTAGGTTAGGTTAGGCTAGGCTAGGTTAGGCTAGGTTAGGTTAGGTTAGGCTAGGCTAGGCTAGGTTAGGCTAGGTTAGGTTAGGCTAGGCTAGGTTAGGTTAGGTTAGGTTAGGTTAGGTTAGGCTAGGTTAGGCTAGGTTAGGCTAGGTTAGGCTAGGTTAGGCTAGGTTAGGCTAGGTTAGGCTAGGCTAGGTTAGGTTAGGCTAGGTTAGGCTAGGTTAGGTTAGGTTAGGCTAGGCTAGGCTAGGGTTAGGCTAGGGTTAGGGTTAGGCTAGGGTTAGGGTTAGGCTAGGTTAGGTTAGGTTAGGCTAGGTTAGGCTAGGTTAGGCTAGGGTTAGGTTAGGCTAGGTTAGGTTAGGCTAGGTTAGGTTAGGCTAGGCTAGGCTAGGTTAGGTTAGGCTAGGGCTAGGTTAGGCTAGGCTAGGTTAGGTTAGGCTAGGTTAGGTTAGGCTAGGTTAGGCTAGGCTAGGTTAGGCTAGGCTAGGTTAGGCTAGGCTAGGTTAGGCTAGGTTAGGTTAGGCTAGGTTAGGTTAGGTTAGGCTAGGCTAGGCTAGGCTAGGCTAGGCTAGGCTAGGCTAGGTTAGGCTAGGCTAGGCTAGGTTAGGCTAGGCTAGGTTAGGTTAGGCTAGGCTAGGGTTAGGTTAGGCTAGGCTAGGCTAGGTTAGGTTAGGTTAGGCTAGGCTAGGCTAGGTTAGGGCTAGGCTAGGCTAGGGTTAGGTTAGGTTAGGGTTAGGTTAGGCTAGGGCTAGGTTAGGTTAGGGCTAGGCTAGGTTAGGCTAGGTTAGGTTAGGTTAGGCTAGGTTAGGTTAGGTTAGGCTAGGCTAGGTTAGGCTAGGCTAGGTTAGGTTAGGCTAGGCTAGGTTAGGCTAGGTTAGGCTAGGCTAGGTTAGGCCAGGCTAGGCTAGGCTAGGCTAGGCTAGGCTAGGCTAGGCTAGGTTAGGGTTAGGCCAGGCTAGGTTAGGCTAGGTTAGGTTAGGCTAGGTTAGGCTAGGCTAGGCTAGGCTAGGTTAGGCTTAGGCTAGGTTAGGCTAGGTTAGGCTAGGCTAGGCTAGGTTAGGCTAGGCTAGGTTAGGTTAGGCTAGGCTAGGCTAGGTTAGGTTAGGCTAGGGTTAGGTTAGGCTAGGTTAGGCTAGGCTAGGTTAGGTTAGGCTAGGCTAGGTTAGGCTAGGCTAGGTTAGGTTAGGGCTAGGTTAGGTTAGGTTAGGTTAGGCTAGGTTAGGCTAGGGCTAGGTTAGGCTAGGTTAGGCTAGGCTAGGCTAGGTTAGGCTAGGGCTAGGCTAGGCTAGGCCAGGCTAGGTTAGGCCAGGTTAGGTTAGGTTAGGCTAGGCTAGGTTAGGCTAGGTTAGGTTAGGCTAGGTTAGGCTAGGTTAGGCTAGGTTAGGCTAGGCTAGGTTAGGTTAGGCTAGGTTAGGTTAGGTTAGGCTAGGTTAGGTTAGGTTAGGCTAGGCTAGGTTAGGTTAGGTTAGGTTAGGTTAGGCTAGGGTTAGGTTAGGCTAGGCTAGGGTTAGGTTAGGTTAGGTTAGGCTAGGTTAGGCTAGGTTAGGTTAGGCTAGGCTAGGGTTAGGCTAGGTTAGGGTTAGGCTAGGCTAGGGTTAGGTTAGGCTAGGGCTAGGTTAGGCTAGGCTAGGCTAGGTTAGGCTAGGCTAGGCTAGGCTAGGCTAGGCTAGGTTAGGCTAGGGTTAGGGTTAGGCTAGGTTAGGCTAGGCTAGGCTAGGCTAGGCTAGGTTAGGCTAGGCTAGGTTAGGTTAGGCTAGGTTAGGCTAGGTTAGGTTAGGTTAGGCTAGGCTAGGCTAGGCTAGGTTAGGTTAGGTTAGGTTAGGTTAGGCTAGGCTAGGTTAGGTTAGGCTAGGTTAGGTTAGGTTAGGTTAGGCTAGGTTAGGTTAGGTTAGGCTAGGTTAGGCTAGGTTAGGTTAGGCTAGGTTAGGTTAGGTTAGGTTAGGCTAGGCCAGGTTAGGCTAGGCTAGGTTAGGCTAGGCTAGGCTAGGCTAGGCTAGGCTAGGCTAGGCTAGGCTAGGCTAGGCTAGGCTAGGTTAGGCTAGGCTAGGCTAGGCTAGGCTAGGCTAGGTTAGGCTAGGCTAGGTTAGGTTAGGCTAGGTTAGGCTAGGTTAGGCTAGGCTAGGCTAGGTTAGGCTAGGTTAGGTTAGGCTAGGTTAGGCTAGGCTAGGCTAGGTTAGGTTAGGCTAGGTTAGGCTAGGTTAGGTTAGGTTA
>JAKWBO010000167.1:87500-95479 GCA_034336685.1 Luscinia luscinia
GCTAGGTTAGGCTAGGTTAGGCTAGGCTAGGTTAGGCTAGGCTAGGGTTAGGTTAGGCTAGGTTAGGCTAGGCTAGGTTAGGCTAGGTTAGGCTAGGCTAGGCTAGGCTAGGCTAGGTTAGGCTAGGTTAGGTTAGGTTAGGCTAGGCTAGGTTAGGCTAGGCTAGGTTAGGTTAGGTTAGGCTAGGCTAGGCTAGGTTAGGTTAGGCTAGGTTAGGCTTAGGTTAGGTTAGGTTAGGCTAGGCTAGGTTAGGCTAGGTTAGGCTAGGTTAGGCTAGGCTAGGTTAGGCTAGGTTAGGCTAGGTTAGGTTAGGCTAGGTTAGGCTAGGGTTAGGCTAGGTTAGGTTAGGTTAGGCTAGGCTAGGTTAGGTTAGGTTAGGCTAGGCTAGGTTAGGCCAGGTTAGGCTAGGTTAGGCTAGGCTAGGCTAGGCTAGGCTAGGCTAGGCTAGGTTAGGCTAGGCTAGGCTAGGCTAGGTTAGGCTAGGTTAGGCTAGGCTAGGCTAGGTTAGGCTAGGCTAGGCTAGGCTAGGCTAGGTTAGGCTAGGCTAGGCTAGGTTAGGCTAGGGTTAGGCTAGGCTAGGTTAGGCTAGGTTAGGCTAGGCTAGGCTAGGCTAGGCTAGGTTAGGTTAGGCTAGGTTAGGCTAGGTTAGGCTAGGCTAGGCTAGGTTAGGCTAGGTTAGGCTAGGTTAGGCTAGGTTAGGCTAGGCTAGGCTAGGTTAGGCTAGGGTTAGGCTAGGCTAGGTTAGGCTAGGTTAGGCTAGGCTAGGCTAGGCTAGGCTAGGCTAGGGCTAGGCTAGGCTAGGCTAGGCTAGGTTAGGCTAGGTTAGGGCTAGGCTAGGTTAGGCTAGGTTAGGCTAGGTTAGGCTAGGCTAGGCTAGGCTAGGTTAGGCTAGGCTAGGTTAGGCTAGGCTAGGCTAGGCTAGGCTAGGTTAGGTTAGGTTAGGCTAGGCTAGGTTAGGCTAGGTTAGGCTAGGTTAGGCTAGGCTAGGTTAGGCTAGGCTAGGCTAGGTTAGGCTAGGTTAGGTTAGGCTAGGTTAGGTTAGGTTAGGTTAGGCTAGGTTAGGTTAGGCTAGGTTAGGCTAGGTTAGGGCTAGGTTAGGCTAGGTTAGGCTAGGCTAGGCTAGGGCTAGGTTAGGCTAGGCTAGGCTAGGCTAGGCTAGGCTAGGCTAGGCTAGGGTTAGGTTAGGCTAGGCTAGGCTAGGCTAGGGTTAGGCTAGGCTAGGCTAGGCTAGGTTAGGCTAGGTTAGGTTAGGTTAGGCTAGGCTAGGTTAGGTTAGGTTAGGTTAGGTTAGGCTAGGTTAGGCTAGGTTAGGCTAGGTTAGGCTAGGTTAGGCTAGGCTAGGTTAGGCTAGGTTAGGTTAGGTTAGGCTAGGTTAGGCTAGGTTAGGTTAGGCTAGGTTAGGTTAGGCTAGGTTAGGTTAGGCTAGGTTAGGTTAGGTTAGGCTAGGTTAGGCTAGGTTAGGCTAGGCTAGGTTAGGCTAGGCTAGGCTAGGCTAGGTTAGGCTAGGCTAGGCTAGGTTAGGTTAGGGCTAGGTTAGGCTAGGCTAGGGTTAGGCTAGGCTAGGTTAGGTTAGGCTAGGGTTAGGTTAGGTTAGGTTAGGCTAGGTTAGGTTAGGTTAGGCTAGGCTAGGTTAGGTTAGGCTAGGTTAGGTTAGGGCTAGGTTAGGTTAGGCTAGGTTAGGTTAGGTTAGGTTAGGTTAGGTTAGGTTAGGTTAGGCTAGGCTAGGCTAGGTTAGGCTAGGTTAGGCTAGGTTAGGCTAGGTTAGGCTAGGCTAGGCTAGGTTAGGCTAGGCTAGGTTAGGTTAGGCTAGGCTAGGTTAGGCTAGGTTAGGTTAGGCTAGGCTAGGCTAGGTTAGGCTAGGCTAGGCTAGGCTAGGTTAGGCTAGGTTAGGCTAGGCTAGGCTAGGGCTAGGCTAGGCTAGGTTAGGTTAGGTTAGGTTAGGCTAGGTTAGGTTAGGCTAGGTTAGGTTAGGCTAGGTTAGGCTAGGTTAGGTTAGGCTAGGTTAGGTTAGGCTAGGCTAGGTTAGGCTAGGTTAGGTTAGGTTAGGTTAGGCTAGGCTAGGGCTAGGTTAGGCTAGGTTAGGTTAGGCTAGGCTAGGTTAGGTTAGGCTAGGCTAGGCTAGGTTAGGCTAGGCTAGGTTAGGCTAGGTTAGGCTAGGCTAGGCTAGGGCTAGGCTAGGTTAGGGCTAGGCTAGGCTAGGCTAGGTTAGGCTAGGCTAGGGCTAGGCTAGGTTAGGCTAGGCTAGGTTAGGCTAGGTTAGGCTAGGCTAGGCTAGGGCTAGGCTAGGCTAGGTTAGGCTAGGTTAGGCTAGGCTAGGCTAGGTTAGGCTAGGCTAGGCTAGGCTAGGCTAGGCTAGGTTAGGCTAGGTTAGGTTAGGTTAGGCTAGGTTAGGCTAGGTTAGGTTAGAAGGTTAGGGTTAGGCTAGGTTAGGCTAGGTTAGGCTAGGTTAGGTTAGGCTAGGCTAGGGTTAGGTTAGGCTAGGTTAGGTTAGGCTAGGCTAGGTTAGGCTAGGTTAGGTTAGGCTAGGCTAGGCTAGGCTAGGCTAGGCTAGGTTAGGCTAGGTTAGGCTAGGCTAGGCTAGGCTAGGCTAGGCTAGGTTAGGCTAGGTTAGGCTAGGTTAGGCTAGGCTAGGTTAGGCTAGGCTAGGCTAGGTTAGGTTAGGGCTAGGCTAGGCTAGGTTAGGTTAGGTTAGGGCTAGGTTAGGTTAGGTTAGGCTAGGCTAGGCTAGGCTAGGCTAGGCTAGGCTAGGTTAGGCTAGGCTAGGCTAGGCTAGGTTAGGTTAGGTTAGGCTAGGTTAGGCTAGGCTAGGCTAGGTTAGGCTAGGGCTAGGTTAGGCTAGGCTAGGTTAGGCTAGGCTAGGCTAGGTTAGGTTAGGCTAGGCTAGGTTAGTGGTTAGGCCAGGTTAGGCTAGGCTAGGTTAGGCTAGGCTAGGTTAGGCCAGGCTAGGCTAGGCCAGGTTAGGCTAGGCTAGGTTAGGCTAGGCTAGGTTAGGCTAGGTTAGGCTAGGCTAGGCTAGGCTAGGTTAGGCTAGGCTAGGCTAGGTTAGGCTAGGCTAGGTTAGGCTAGGCTAGGTTAGGCTAGGGTTAGGCTAGGTTAGGTTAGGGTTAGGTTAGGCTAGGGGTTAGGCTAGGTTAGGCTAGGCTAGGCTAGGTTAGGCTAGGCTAGGCTAGGCTAGGCTAGGCTAGGTTAGGCTAGGCTAGGCTTAGTTAGGTTAGGTTAGGTTAGGTTAGGGTTAGGTTAGGCTAGGTTAGGCTAGGTTAGGCTAGGCTAGGCTAGGTTAGGCTAGGCTAGGCCAGGTTAGGCTAGGCTAGGCTAGGCTAGGTTAGGTTAGGCTAGGCTAGGCTAGGTTAGGCTAGGCTAGGCTAGGTTAGGCTAGGTTAGGCTAGGTTAGGTTAGGGCTAGGTTAGGTTAGGCTAGGCTAGGCTAGGTTAGGCTAGGTTAGGCTAGGCTAGGGTTAGGCTAGGGCTAGGCTAGGTTAGGCTAGGGCTAGGCCAGGCTAGGCTAGGCTAGGCTAGGCTAGGCCAGGCTAGGCTAGGTTAGGCTAGGCTAGGCTAGGGCTAGGCTAGGTTAGGTTAGGCTAGGTTAGGTTAGGCTAGGGCTAGGCTAGGTTAGGCAGGTTAGGCTAGGCTAGGCTAGGGTTAGGCTAGGTTAGGCTAGGCTAGGCTAGGCTAGGTTAGGCTAGGCTAGGCTAGGCTAGGCTAGGGTTAGGCTAGGTTAGGCTAGGCTAGGCTAGGTTAGGCTAGGTTAGGCTAGGCTAGGCTAGGTTAGGCTAGGTTAGGCTAGGCTAGGCTAGGCTAGGCTAGGCTAGGTTAGGTTAGGCTAGGGCTAGGCTAGGCTAGGCTAGGCTAGGCTAGGGCTAGGTTAGGCTAGGCTAGGCTAGGTTAGGCTAGGGTTAGGCTAGGTTAGGCTAGGTTAGGCTAGGTTAGGCTAGGCTAGGTTAGGTTAGGTTAGGCTAGGCTAGGTTAGGCTAGGTTAGGTTAGGCTAGGTTAGGCTAGGTTAGGCTAGGTTAGGCTAGGCTAGGCTAGGGCTAGGCTAGGCTAGGTTAGGCTAGGCTAGGGCTAGGCTAGGCTAGGTTAGGTTAGGTTAGGCTAGGGCTAGGCTAGGCTAGGTTAGGCTAGGCTAGGTTAGGCTAGGGTTAGGCTAGGCTAGGGTTAGGTTAGGTTAGGCTAGGTTAGGCTAGGCTAGGTTAGGCTAGGCTAGGCTAGGGTTAGGCTAGGCTAGGCTAGGCTAGGTTAGGCTAGGCTAGGCTAGGTTAGGGTTAGGCTAGGGCTAGGCTAGGTTAGGCTAGGCTAGGCTAGGTTAGGCTAGGTTAGGCTAGCTTAGGCTAGGTTAGGCTAGGCTAGGCTAGGCTAGGCTAGGTTAGGCTAGGCTAGGCTAGGCTAGGCTAGGCTAGGGTTAGGCTAGGCTAGGGCTAGGTTAGGTTAGGCTAGGCTAGGCTAGGTTAGGCTAGGGCTAGGCTAGGCTAGGCTAGGCTAGGCTAGGCTAGGCTAGGCTAGGTTAGGCTAGGGTTAGGTTAGGCTAGGCTAGGGCTAGGCTAGGTTAGGCTAGGTTAGGGCTAGGTTAGGTTAGGTTAGGTTAGGCTAGGTTAGGGCTAGGCTAGGTTAGGCTAGGTTAGGCTAGGCTAGGTTAGGTTAGGCTAGGTTAGGCTAGGTTAGGTTAGGCTAGGTTAGGCTAGGCTAGGTTAGGCTAGGTTAGGGTTAGGCTAGGCTAGGCTAGGTTAGGTTAGGCTAGGGCTAGGTTAGGCTAGGCTAGGCTAGGTTAGGTTAGGCTAGGGCTAGGGCTAGGCTAGGGTTAGGCTAGGCTAGGTTAGGTTAGGCTAGGCTAGGTTAGGCTAGGCTAGGGTTAGGTTAGGTTAGGCTAGGCTAGGCTAGGTTAGGCTAGGCTAGGGTTAGGCTAGGCTAGGCTAGGCTAGGGTTAGGCTAGGCTAGGGCTAGGCTAGGTTAGGCTAGGCTAGGCTAGGTTAGGCTAGGTTAGGTTAGGCTAGAAGTTAGGCTAGGCTAGGCTAGGTTAGGTTAGGTTAGGCTAGGTTAGGTTAGGTTAGGTTAGGCTAGGTTAGGCTAGGCTAGGCTAGGCTAGGGTTAGGCTAGGTTAGGGCTAGGCTAGGCTAGGTTAGGCTAGGGCTAGGTTAGGCTAGGCTAGGCTAGGTTAGGCTAGGGTTAGGTTAGGCTAGGCTAGGTTAGGCTAGGTTAGGTTAGGCTAGGTTAGGCTAGGTTAGGTTAGGCTAGGGCTAGGTTAGGCTAGGTTAGGCTAGGCTAGGCTAGGCTAGGTTAGGTTAGGGCTAGGCTAGGTTAGGCTAGGTTAGGCTAGGTTAGGCTAGGTTAGGCTAGGTTAGGTTAGGCTAGGTTAGGTTAGGTTAGGTTAGGCTAGGTTAGGCTAGGCTAGGCTAGGCTAGGTTAGGCTAGGGCTAGGCTAGGCTAGGCTAGGCTAGGCTAGGTTAGGCTAGGCTAGGCTAGGTTAGGCTAGGCTAGGCTAAGAGCTAGGCTTAGGCTAGGCCAGGCTAGGCTAGGCTAGGCTAGGTTAGGCTAGGCTAGGCTAGGCTAGGCTAGGCTAGGTTAGGCTAGGTTAGGCTAGGCTAGGCTAGGTTAGGCTAGGCTAGGTTAGGCTAGGCTAGGCTAGGGTTAGGCTAGGTTAGGCTAGGTTAGGCTAGGTTAGGCTAGGTTAGGCTAGGTTAGGTTAGGTTAGGTTAGGTTAGGTTAGGCTAGGCTAGGTTAGGTTAGGCTAGGTTAGGCTAGGTTAGGCTAGGCTAGGCTAGGCTAGGCTAGGGCTAGGCTAGGCCAGGCTAGGCTAGGTTAGGCTAGGTTAGGCTAGGTTAGGCTAGGCTAGGCTAGGCTAGGCTAGGGCTAGGCTAGGCTAGGCTAGGTTAGGGCTAGGCTAGGTTAGGCTAGGGTTAGGCTAGGCTAGGCTAGGGCTAGGCTAGGCTAGGCTAGGGTTAGGCTAGGTTAGGCTAGGTTGAGGCTAGGGCTAGGCTAGGCTAGGCTAGGTTAGGTTAGGCTAGGGTTAGGTTAGGTTAGGCTAGGTTAGGCTAGGGTTAGGTTAGGCTAGGTTAGGCTAGGTTAGGTTAGGCTAGGTTAGGTTAGGCTAGGCTAGGTTAGGTTAGGCTAGGTTAGGCTAGGGTTAGGTTAGGCTAGGGTTAGGTTAGGCTAGGCTAGGTTAGGCTAGGGTTAGGCTAGGCTAGGCTAGGTTAGGCTAGGCTAGGCTAGGCTAGGGCTAGGCTAGGTTAGGCTAGGCTAGGGTTAGGCTAGGCTAGGCTAGGTTAGGCTAGGGCTAGGCTTAGGCTAGGCTAGGTTAGGCTAGGGTTAGGCTAGGTTAGGTTAGGCTAGGCTAGGTTAGGGCTAGGTTAGGGTTAGGTTAGGCTAGGTTAGGCTAGGCTAGGTTAGGCTAGGTTAGGCTAGGGTTAGGCTAGGTTAGGCTAGGTTAGGTTAGGGTTAGGCTAGGTTAGGTTAGGTTAGGTTAGGTTAGGCTAGGCTAGGTTAGGTTAGGCTAGGCTAGGGTTAGGCTAGGCTAGGTTAGGCTAGGCTTAGGGCTAGGCTAGGCCAGGTTAGGCTAGGCTAGGCTAGGCTAGGTTAGGCTAGGCTAGGCTAGGCTAGGGTTAGGCTAGGCTAGGCCAGGCTAGGCTAGGTTAGGCTAGGGTTAGGCTAGGCTAGGCTAGGCTAGGTTAGGCTAGGCTAGGTTAGGCTAGGTTAGGCTAGGTTAGGGTTAGGCTAGGGCTAGGTTAGGCTAGGTTAGGCTAGGTTAGGCTAGGTTAGGTTAGGCTAGGCTAGGTTAGGTTAGGTTAGGCTAGGTTAGGCTAGGCTAGGTTAGGTTAGGTTAGGCTAGGCTAGGTTAGGTTAGGCTAGGTTAGGCTAGGCTAGGTTAGGCTAGGTTAGGCTAGGTTAGGCTAGGTTAGGCTAGGCTAGGTTAGGCTAGGGCTAGGGTTAGGCCAGGTTAGGCTAGGCTAGGCTAGGCTAGGCTAGGTTAGGGCTAGGCTAGGTTAGGCTAGGCTTAGGCTAGGGCTAGGCTAGGTTAGGGTTAGGCTAGGCTAGGTTAGGCTAGGCTAGGCTAGGGCTAGGTTAGGCTAGGGTTAGGCTAGGCTAGGCTAGGTTAGGGCTAGGCTAGGTTAGGTTAGGCTAGGTTAGGCTAGGTTAGGCTAGGCTAGGCTAGGTTAGGTTAGGGCTAGGTTAGGCTAGGCTAGGCTAGGTTAGGCTAGGGTTAGGCTAGGCTAGGGTTAGGCTAGGTTAGGCTAGGCTAGGCTAGGCTAGGCTAGGCTAGGCTAGGCTAGGGCTAGGCTAGGCTAGGTTAGGCTAGGCTAGGCTAGGCTAGGCCAGGCTAGGGCTAGGTTAGGGCTAGGCTAGGTTAGGCTAGGCTAGGTTAGGCTAGGGCTAGGCTAGGTTAGGTTAGGTTAGGTTAGGGCTAGGTTAGGCTAGGCTAGGTTAGGCTAGGTTAGGCCAGGCTAGGTTAGGTTAGGCTAGGCTAGGTTAGGCTAGGTTAGGGTTAGGTTAGGCTAGGTTAGGCTAGGCTAGGCTAGGCTAGGCTAGGCTAGGTTAGGCTAGGCTAGGGCTAGGTTAGGCTTAGGCTAGGCTAGGCTAGGTTAGGCTAGGCTAGGGCTAGGCTAGGCTAGGTTAGGCTAGGCTAGGCTAGGCTAGGCTAGGTTAGGCTAGGCTAGGCTAGGCTAGGCTAGGCTAGGCTAGGGTTAGGCTAGGTTAGGCTAGGCTAGGCTAGGCTAGGCTAGGCTAGGCTAGGCTAGGCCAGGCTAGGCTAGGTTAGGCTAGGCTAGGGTTAGGCTAGGTTAGGCTAGGGCTAGGCTAGGCTAGTAGGCTAGGCTAGGTTAGGCTAGGGCTAGGCTAGGCTAGGCTAGGCTAGGGCTAGGCCAGGGCCAGGCTAGAGGCTAGGTTAGGCTAGGCTAGGCTAGGCTAGGGCCAGGCTAGGCCAGGCTAGGCTAGGCTAGGTTAGGCTAGGCTAGGCCAGGTTAGGCTAGGTTGTGGTTAGGGTTAGGTTAGGC
>JAKWBO010001670.1:0-11343 GCA_034336685.1 Luscinia luscinia
GTGACCCTTGGGGACACTTTGGGGATTCAGGTGACCCCAGGTGACCCCAGGGGACATTGGGGGGGCTCAGGTGACCCTTGGGGACATTGAGGGGGTTCAGGTGACCCTTGGGGACACTTTGGGGGTTCAGGTAACCTCAGGTGACCCTTGGGGACACTTTGGGGGTTCAGGTGACCCTTGGGGACACCGGGGGGGTCACTCACCGCCGTTTGGGGACACCAGGGTGGCCTTGGTGGCCTCCAGGTCGTAGAGGACGGTGGCGCCGGAGCGGAAGCCGGCCACCAGCTGGGCGGGGTGGGTGGCCACGAACGTCACCGAGGTGGGGACACCGTGATCTGCAACAGGTGGGGACAGGTGAGGGACAGCTGTGACACTGTGCAGGTGTGGCCGGGTGTGACACCTGTGCAGGTGTGTCAGGTGTGATACCTGTGCAGGTGTGTCCGGGTGTGACACCTGTGCAGGTGTGTCCAGCTGTGACACCTGTGCAGGTGTGGCCGGGTGTGACACCTGTGCAGGTGTGTCCAGCTGTGACACCTGTGCAGGTGTGCCCAGGTGTGACACCTGTGCAGGTGTGTCCAGCTGTGACACTGTGCAGGTGTGTCTGGGTGTGACACCTGTGCAGGTGTGCCCGGGTGTGACACTGTGCAGGTGTGTCCGGTGTGACACCTGTGCAGGTGTGTCCGGGTGTGACACTGTGCAGGTGTGCCCAGCTGTGACACTGTGCAGGTGTGTCCGGGTGTGACACTGTGCAGGTGTGTCCAGGTGTGACACCTATGCAGGTGTGTCCAGCTGTGACACTGTGCAGGTGTGTCCAGGTGTGACACCTGTGCAGGTGTGTCCAGCTGTGACACTGTGCAGGTGTGTCCGGGTGTGACACCTGTGCAGGTGTGCCCGGGTGTGACACCTGTGCAGGTGTGTCCAGGTGTGACACCTGTGCAGGTGTGTCCAGCTGTGACACTGTGCAGGTGTGTCCAGGTGTGACACCTGTGCAGGTGTGTCCAGCTGTGACACTGTGCAGGTGTGTCCGGGTGTGACACCTGTGCAGGTGTGTCCAGGTGTGACACCTGTGCAGGTGTGTCCAGCTGTGACACTGTGCAGGTGTGCCCAGGTGTGACACCTGTGCAGGTGTGTCCAGGTGTGACACCTGTGCAGGTGTGTCCGGGTGTGACACTGTGCAGGTGTGTCCGGGTGTGACACCTGTGCAGGTGTGTCCAGGTGTGACACCTGTGCAGGTGTGTCCAGGTGTGACACTGTGCAGGTGTGTCCGGGTGTGACACTGTGCAGGTGTGTCCAGCTGTGACACCTGTGCAGGTGTGTGCGGGTGTGACACCTGCGCAGGTGTGTCTGGCTGTGACACCTGTGCAGGTGTGTCCAGCTGTGACACTGTGCAGGTGTGTCTGGGTGTGACACTGTGCAGGTCTGTCCAGGTGTCACTCCTGTGCAGGTGTGTCCAGCTGTGACACCTGTGCAGGTGTGCCCGGTGTGACACCTGTGCAGGTGTGCCCGGGTGTGACACTGTGCAGGTGTGTCCAGCTGTGACACTGTGCAGGTGTGTCCGGGTGTGACACCTGTGCAGGTGTGTCCAGGTGTGACACCTGTGCAGGTGTGTCCAGGTGTGACACTGTGCAGGTGTGTCCAGGTGTGACACCTGTGCAGGTGTGTCTGGGTGTGACACTGTGCAGGTGTGTCCAGGTGTGACACCTGTGCAGGTGTGTCCAGCTGTGACACTGTGCAGGTGTGTCTGGGTGTGACACCTGTGCAGGTGTGTCCAGCTGTGACACCTGTGCAGGTGTGCCCAGGTGTGACACCTGTGCAGGTGTGTCCAGCTGTGACACTGTGCAGGTGTGTCTGGGTGTGACACCTGTGCAGGTGTGCCCGGTGTGACACTGTGCAGGTGTGTCCGGTGTGACACCTGTGCAGGTGTGTCCGGGTGTGACACTGTGCAGGTGTGCCCAGCTGTGACACTGTGCAGGTGTGCCCGGGTGTGACACTGTGCAGGTGTGTCCGGGTGTGACACCTGTGCAGGTGTGTCCGGCTGTGACACCTGTGTAGGTGTGCCCGGTGTGACACTGTGCAGGCGTGCCCAGGTGTGACACCTGTGCAGGTGTGCCGGGTGTGACACCTGTGCAGGTGTGTCCAGGTGTGACACTGTGCAGGTGTGTCCAGCTGTGACACTGTGCAGGTGTGTCTGGGTGTGACACTGTGCAGGTGTGTCCGGTGTGACACCTGTGCAGGTGTGTCCAGGTGTGACACCTATGCAGGTGTGTCCAGCTGTGACACTGTGCAGGTGTGTCCAGGTGTGACACCTGTGCAGGTGTGTCCAGCTGTGACACTGTGCAGGTGTGTCCGGTGTGACACCTGTGCAGGTGTGCCCGGTGTGACACCTGTGCAGGTGTGTCCAGGTGTGACACCTGTGCAGGTGTGTCCAGCTGTGACACTGTGCAGGTGTGCCCAGGTGTGACACCTGTGCAGGTGTGTCCAGCTGTGACACCTGTGCAGGTGTGTCCGGGTGTGACACTGTGCAGGTGTGTCTGGCTGTGACACCTGTGCAGGTGTGTCCGGTGTGACACCTGTGCAGGTGTGTCCAGCTGTGACACTGTGCAGGTGTGTCTGGGTGTGACACTGTGCAGGTCTGTCCAGGTGTCACTCCTGTGCAGGTGTGTCCAGCTGTGACACCTGTGCAGGTGTGCCCGGGTGTGACACCTGTGCAGGTGTGCCCGGGTGTGACACTGTGCAGGTGTGTCCGGGTGTGACACTGTGCAGGTGTGTCGGGTGTGACACCTGTGCAGGTGTGTCCGGTGTGACACTGTGCAGGTGTGTCCAGGTGTGACACCTGTGCAGGTGTGCCAGGTGTGACACTGTGCAGGTGTGTCCAGCTGTGACACTGTGCAGGTGTGTCTGGCTGTGACACCTGTGCAGGTGTGCCAGGTGTGACACTGTGCAGGTGTGTCCAGCTGTGACACTGTGCAGGTGTGTCCGGTGTGACACCTGTGCAGGTGTGTCCAGCTGTGACACTGTGCAGGTGTGTCCGGTGTGACACCTGTGCAGGTGTGTCCGGTGTGACACTGTGCAGGTGTGTCCAGGTGTGACACCTGTGCAGGTGTGCCAGGTGTGACACTGTGCAGGTGTGTCCAGGTGTGACACCTGTGCAGGTGTGTCCGGCTGTGACACCTGTGCAGGTGTGTCCGGGTGTGACACTGTGCAGGTGTGTCCAGGTGTGACACTGTGCAGGTGTGTCCAGGTGTGACTCCTGTGCAGGTATGTCCAGGTGTGACACCTGTGCAGGTGTGTCCAGCTGTGACACCTGTGCAGGTGTGTCCGGGTGTGACACTGTGCAGGTGTGTCAGGTGTGACACCTGTGCAGGTGTGTCCAGGTGTGACACTGTGCAGGTGTGTCCGGTGTGACACCCGTGCAGGTGTGTCCAGGTGTGACACCTGTGCAGGTGTGTCCAGGTGTGACACTGTGCAAGTGTGTCCAGGTGTGACACCTGTGCAGGTGTGTCCGGTGTGACACTGTGCAGGTGTGTCCGGGTGTGACACCCGTGCAGGTGTGTCCAGGTGTGACACCTGTGCAGGTGTGTCCAGGTGTGACACCTGTGCAGGTGTGTCCAGGTGTGACTCCTGTGCAGGTGTGTCCAGGTGTGACACTGTGCAGGTGTGCCCAGCTGTGACACTGTGCAGGTGTGTCCAGGTGTGACACCTGTGCAGGTGTGTCTGGGTGTGACACCTGTGCAGGTGTGTCCAGCTGTGACACCTGTGCAGGTGTGTCCAGGTGTGACACTGTGCAGGTGTGGCGGGTGTGACACCTGTGCAGGTGTGCCAGGTGTGACTCCTGTGCAGGTGTGCCAGCTGTGACACTGTGCAGGTGTGTCAGGTGTGACACCTGTGCAGGTGTGTCCGGGTGTGACACCTGTGCAGGTGCGTCCAGCAGTGACACCTATGCAGGTGTGTCCGGGTGTGACACCTGTGCAGGTGTGTCCAGGTGTGACACTGTGCAGGTGTGTCCAGGTGTGACACCTGTGCAGGTGTGTCCAGGTGTGACACCTGTGCAGGTGTGTCCGGGTGTGTCACACCCGGGTGGCCACGAACGTCACCGAGGTGGGGACACCGTGGTCTGCAGCAGGTGGGGACAGGTGTGACACCTGGGGGACAGGTGTGCCCTCCTTGTGATTTCAAGGGTGTCCAGGTGTGTCCCCAGGTGTGTCCCCAGTGTGTCCCAGGTGTCCCCAATGTCCCTAAGTGTGTCCCCAGGCGACCCAGGTGTGTCCAGGTGTCCCCAGGTGTGTCCCCAATGTGTCCCAGGTGTCCTCAGCTATGTCCCCAATGTGTCCAGGTGTGTCCCCAATGTCCCCAGGTTCCTCAGGTGTGTCCCCAGGTGGCCCAGGTGTGCCCCAAATTCCTGAGGTGTGTTCCCAGGTGTGTCCAGGTGTCCCCAGGTGTGTCCCCAATGTATCCAGGTGTGCTCCCAGCTGTCCCCAATGCCCCCAGGTGTGCCCCCAGGTGACCCAGGTGTGTCCCCAATGTCCCCAGGTGACCCAGGTGCGTCCCCAATGTCCCCAGGTGACCCCAGGTGCGCCCCCAAATTCCTGAGGTGTGCTCCCAGCTGTCCCCAATGCCCCCAGGTGTGCCCCCAGGTGACCCAGATGTGTCCCCAAGTTTCTCAGGTGTGTCCCTAAGTGTCCCCTGTGCCCCCAGGTGTGCCCCCAATGCCCCCAGGTAACCATGATGTGTTCCCAGGTTCCTCAGGTGTGTCTCCAGGTGTCCCCAACGACCCCAGGTGTGTCCCCAAATGTCCCCAATGTCCCCAGGTGTGCCCAGATGTGTCCCAGGTGTGTCCCTAATGTCCCCAGGTGTGCCCAGGTGTGCCCCCAAGGTCACTCAGATGTGTCCCAGGTGTGCCCAGATGTGTCCCTAATGCACCCAGGTGCATCCCCAGGTGTGCCCAGGTGTGTCCCCGCTCACCTTTGTGCCCGTCCAGGACGCTCAGGCAGGTGCCACCCCCGCTGCCACCGCCGCTGTCCCCGTGGGGGTCCCAGAGGTGTCCCCAGGTGTGTCTGTGTGTCCCCAAATACCCCCAGTGCTCCCAGGTGTGTCCCCAGATCACTCAGGTGTGTCCCCAAGTATCCCCAATGTCCTCAGGTGTGCCCAGGTGTGTCCCCAGGTGTGCCCAGGTGTGTCCCCAGATCACTCAGGTGTGTCCCCAAGTATCCCCAATGTCCCCAAGTGTGTCCCTAATGTCCCCAGGTGTGCCCAGGTGTGTCTCCAGATCACTCAGGTGTGTCCCCAAGTGTCCCCAGGTGACCCAGATGTGTCCCTAAGTTCCTCGGATGTGTCCCCAGGTGTCCCCAATGCCCCCAGATCACTCAGGTGTGTCCCAGGTGTGTCCCTAATGCCCCCACGTGTGTCCCAGGTGTGTCCCAGGTGTGTCCAGGTGTCCCCGCTCACCTTTGTGCCCGTCCAGGACGCTGAGGCAGGTGCCACCCCGCTGCCACCGCCGCTGTCCCCGTGGGGGTCCCAGAGGTGTCCCAGGTGTGTGTGTGTGTCCCCAAATACCCCCAGTGCTCCCAGGTGTGTCCCCAGATCACTCAGGTGTGTCCCCAAGTGTCCCCAGGTGTGTGAGTGTGTGTGTGTGTGTCCCCAAATTCCCCCAGGTGTGTCCCCAGATCATTCAGGTGTGTCCCCAAGTATCCCCAATGTCCCCAGGTGTGTCCCTAATGCCCCCAGGTGTGTCCCAGGTGTGTCCCTAATGCCCCCACGTGTGTCCCAGGTATGTCCCCAATGTCCCCAGGTGTCCCCGCTCACCTTTGTGCCCGTCCAGGACGCTGAGGCAGGTGCCACCCCGCTGCCACCGCCGCTGTCCCCGCTGGGGGTCCCAGAGGTGTCCCCAGGTGTGTGTGTGTGTCCCCAAATACCCCCAGTGCTCCCAGGTGTGTCCCCAGATCACTCAGGTGTGTCCCCAAGTATCCCCAATGTCCCCAGGTGTGTCCCTAATGTCCCCAGGTGTGTCCCCAGATCACTCAGGTGTGTCCCCAAGTGTCCCCAGGTGTGCCCAGATGTGTCCCTAAGTTCCTCAGGTGTGTCCCCAGGTGTCCCCAATGCCCTCAGATCACTCAGGTGTGTCCCAGGTGTGTCCCTAATGCCCCCACGTGTGTCCCAGGTATGTCCCCAATGTCCCCAGGTGCATCCCCAGGTGTGCCCAGGTGTGTCCCTAATGCCCCCACGTGTGTCCCAGGTATGTCCCCAATGTCCCCAGGTGTCCCCAGGTATGTCCCCAATGCCCCCAGGTGTGCCCAGGTGTGTCCCAGGTGTGCCCAGGTGTGTCCCAGGTGTGTCCCAGGTGTGTCCAGGTGTGTCCCAGGTGTCCCCGCTCACCTTTGTGCCCGTCCAGGACGCTGAGGCAGGTGCCACTCCCGCTGCCACCGCCGCTGTCCCCGCGGGGGTCCCAGAGGCGCACGGTGCCGTCGGCCGAGCACGAGGCCAGGTGACGGCCGGTGACATCGAAGGACAGGCCCCAGACGGCGTCGGCGTGGCCATCGAGGACCCCCCGCAGCACCCCCGGGTCTGGGGACATCGGGGACATTGGGGACAGTGGGGATATGGGGGCAGCGGGGCCAGTGGGGCCAGTGGGGACACTGGGGACATTGGGGACAGTGGGGACATTGGGGACATGGGGGACATTGGGGACATTGGGGACATTGGGGGATATTTGGGACAGTGGGGATATGGGGACATTGGGGACAGTGGGGACATTGGGGACATGGGGACATTAAAGACATTGGGGGACATTGGGGACATTGGGGATATTTGGGACAGTGGGGGATATGGGGACATTGGGGACATGGGGGACATTGGGGATTGGGGACATTGGGGACACTGGGGACATTGAAGAAATTGGGGACAGTGGGGACGTTGGGGGATATGGGGACATTGGGGACACTGGGGACATTGGGGGACATTGAGGACACTGGGAGGATTGGGGACAATGGGGACATTTGGACACTGAGGACATTGGCGACACTCAGGGACAGTGGGGACATTGGGGACATGGGGGACATTGGGGACAGTGGGGACATTGGGGACATGGGGGACATTGGGGACATGGGGACATTGGGGGATTGGGGACATTGGGGACAGTGGGGACATTGGGGACACGGGGACATTGAGGACAGTGGGGATATGGGGACATTGGGGGATTGGGGACATTGGGGACACTGGGGACATTAGGGACAGTGGGGACATTGGGGGATTGGGGACATTGGGAGATATGGGGACACTGGGGGACATTGGGGACTGGGGACAGTGGGGACATTGAGGACATTGGGGGACATTGGGGACACTGGGAGGATTGGGGGCAATGGGGACATTTGGACACTGAGGACATTGGCGACACTCAGGGGACACTGGGGACATTGACGACAGCAGGGACATTGCGGGTGGCATTGTCCCCATGCCCCTAAGTGCCACCATGTCCTCAGTGCCGCCCTGGGGCTGATGTCCCCACCTCTGTCCCCATGTCCCAAAGTGCCACCATCTCCCTGGTCCCCTCCAACCCCATCCTAGTGTCCCCATGTCCCCAGTGTCCCCAATGTCCCCAATGTCCCCAGCCCCACGGTGTCCCCGCAGTGTCCCCAAGTGCCACCATGGCCCCGGTGCCCTCCGTTCCCCTCCCAGTGCCACCATGTCCCCAAAGTGTCCCCAAATGCCACCACCCCCGGTGTCCCCAAGTGCCACCACCACCCCCCCCGGTGTCCCCAGGTGCCACCCGCAGTGTCCCCAGGTGCCACCCACCGTAGCCATCGTAGGGGTCGCTGTCCAGGGCCGGGAGGCGCCAGCAGCGGATCCGAGCGTCCACGCCCGCGCTGCAGCACAGCCCGGTGTCACCGCTGTCACCCGCGTCACCCGCGGCCACCGCCACCGCCAGCACCGGGCCCCTGCCGGGGGACAGGGACAGAATGGTCACAACAGGGTCATTGTCACCTGTGTCTCACCTGTGTCACCTGTATCACCTGTATGTCACCTGTGTCACCGCCAGCACCGGGCCCCTGGCCGGGGGACAGAGGGACAAGCATCACACAGAGCCATTGTCACCTGTGTCACCTGTGTGTGTCACCTGTGTGACCTGTGTGTGTCACCTGTGTGTATCACCTGTGTCACCGCCAGCACCGGGCCCCTGCTGGGGGACAGAGGGACAAGCATCACACAGAGCCACTGTCACCTGTGTCACCAGTGTGTGTCACCTGTGTCACCGCCAGCACCGGGTCCCTGCCAGGGGACAGGGACAGAATGGTCACAACAGGGTCAGTGTCACCTGTGTCACCTGTGTGACCTGTGTCACCACCAGCACTGGGCCCCTGGCAGGGTGACAGGGACAGAATGGTCACAACAGGGTCATTGTCACCTGTGTCACCTGTGTGTGTCACCTGTGTCACCGCCAGCACCGGGCCCCTGGCAGGGGGACAAAGGACAAGCATCACACAGAGCCATTGTCACCTGTATCACCTGTGTGTGTCACCTGTGTCACCTGTGTGTGTCACCTGTGTCACCACCAGCACCGGGCCCCTGGCAGGGGAACAAAGGGACAAGCATCACACAGAGCCATTGTCACCTGTGTCTCACCTGTGTCACCTGTGTCACCGCCAGCACCGGGCCCCTGGCAGGGGGACAGGGACAGAATGGTCACAACAGGGCCAGTGTCACCTGTGTCACCTGTGTGTGTCACCTGTGTGACCTGTGTCACCTGTGTCACTGCCAGCACAGGCCCCTGGGATGGTGACAACGGTGACAAAGTGACAAGAAACTGGAATAAAGCCACAGCCGGGTGACACTGAGGTGACACTGAGAGGACACTGAAATGACGCTGAGGTGACATTAAAGGTGACACTGAGATGACACCGAGGTGCCACCGAGATAACAAAGAGGTGACAAGGAGGTGACAAGCAGATGAAAAATCGTGACATAGGGGTGACAATGACGTGACACGAAGATGACAAAGAGATGACACTGAGATGACACCAAGGTGACAATGAGGTGGCACCAAGGTGACAAAGAGAGGACAAAGAGAAGGTGACAAAGAGATGACAATGAGGTGACACTGAGAAAGCAAAGAGGTGACAAGGAGATGAAAAAGAGGTGACATAGGGGTGACAACGACATGACACAAGATGACAAAGAGATGACACTGAGGTGACTCCGAGGTGACAAAGAGATGACAAAGAGATGACAATGAGGTGACAAAAAGGTGAAAAATTGTGACATAGGGGTGACAATGAGGTGACACAAAGATGACAAAGAGGTGACACTGAGGTGACACTGAGGGACACTGAGGTGACAAAGAGACGACAAAGAGAAGGTAACAAAGAAATGACAATGAGGTGACAATTAGGTGACACTGAGAAAGCAAGGAGGTGACAAAGAGGTGAAAAACGGTGACATAGGGGTGACAATGACATGACACCGGGATGACACTGAGATGACGCTGAGGTGACGCTGAGGTGACATTCAGGTGCCACCACGGTGCCACCCCGTGCCCCACCTGTGCCCGCGGAAGGCGTAGACCGGCTCCACGTCCAGCGCCGCGCTCCTGAGGGGACAACGGCGACAAAACCCGGTGACACCGGCGCCCCCGGCGCGTGTCACCCCCGTGTGTCACCCCCGTGTGTCACCCCCGTGCGTCACCCCCGTGTGTCACCCACTTCTTGGGCACCAGCGGCTTCTGCAGGTTCCAGAGCTTGAGGGTGGCGTCCTCGGAGGCGGTGACCAGCGCCGGGTGACAGGGGACGAAGGCCAGCGCGCGCACGGCGTCGTAGTGGCTGCGCAGCGTCAGGCGCGGGCTCCAGCTGCGCCGCGGGGACAGCGCCGCGCCCTGGGGACAGGGGACACTTGGGGACACGGGGTGGCACTTGGGGACACTCAGGGGACACTCAGGGGACAGTCTGGGGACATTGAGTCAGGCTCCAGCTGCACTTCGGGGACAGCGCCGCGCCCCTGGGGACAGGGGACAGGGGTGGCACTTGGGGACACGGGGGTGGCAGTTGGGGACACTCTGGGGACACTCAGGGGACAGTCTGGGGACATTGAGTCAGGCTCCAGCTGCGCCCCGCTGGGGACAGCGCCAGCGCCCTGGGGACAGGGGACACGGGGTGGCACTTGGGGACACTCTGGGGATATTGAGTCAGGCTCCAGCTGCGCCCGCGGGGACAGCGCCGCGCCCTGGGGACATGGTGGCAGTTGGGGACATTGGGGTGGCACTTGGGGACACTCTGGGGATATTGAGTCAGGCTCCAGCTGCGCCCGCGGGGACAGCGCCTCGCCCCCTGGGGACAGGGGACACTTGGGGACACTCTGGGGACACTCTGGGGACATTGAGTCAGGCTCCAGCTGCGCCAGCGGGGACAGCGCCGCGCCCTGGGGACAGGGGACACTTGGGGACATTGGGGTGGCACTTGGGGACACTCAGGGGACACTCTGGGGACATTGAGTCAGGCTCCAGCTGTGCCGCGGGGACAGCGCCGCGCCCTGGGGACACAGGGACATTGGGGTGGCACTTGGGGACACTCAGGGGACACTCAAGGGACACAGGGACACGGGGGTGGCACTTGGGGACACTCTGGGGACACTGGGATATGGGGGAATCGGAGTGGTGGCACTTGGGGACATGGGGTGGCACTTGGGGACACTCTGGGGACATTGAGTCAGGCTCCAGCTGCGCCCGCTGGGGACAGCGCCGCGCCCCTGGGGACACAGGGACATTGGGGTGGCACTTGGGGACACTCAGGGGACACTCAAGGGACACAGGGACACGGGGTGGCACTTGGGGACACTCTGGGGACACTGGGATATGGGGGAATCGGAGTGGTGGCACTTGGGGACATGGGGTGGCACTTGGGGACACTCTGGGGACATTGAGTCAGGCTCCAGCTGTGCCAGCGGGGACAGCGCCGCGCCCTGGGGACACACAGGGGTGGCAGTTGGGGACACTCAGGGGACACTGGGATATGGGGAATAGGAGTGAGTGGCACTTGGGGACACTGGGGTGGCACTTGGGGACATGGGGTGGCACTTGGGGACACTCAGGGACACTGGGAAATGGGGAATCGGAGTGGTGGCACTTGGGGACACTGGGGTGGCACTTGGGGACACTGGGGTGGCACTTGGGGACACTCAGGGGACACTCAGGGGACATTGAGTCAGGCTCCAGCTAGCGCCCATGGGGACAGCGCCGCGCCCTGGGGACAGGGGACACTTGGGGACATGGGGTGGCACTTGGGGACACTGGGATATGAGGGAATCAGGGAGTGGTGGCACTTGGGGACACTCAGGGCTCGGGTGTCACTCACGTCACCG
>JAKWBO010001671.1:0-11330 GCA_034336685.1 Luscinia luscinia
CCTCCCAGTCCCTCCCAGTTTGCCCAGTCCCTCCCAGTTTGCCCTCCCAGTCCCTCCCAGTTTGCCCAGTTCCGCTGCAGTCCCTCCCAGTGCTCCCAGTTTCCCTCCCAGTCCCTCCCAGTGTTCCCAGTTCCTGCTGCAGTCTCTCCCAGTCCCGTTGCGGTCTCCTCCCAGTGTTCCCAGTACTCCCAGTTCCCTCCCAGTGCTCCCAGTGCTCCCAGTTTGCCGCTGCGGTCTGTCCCAGTCCCTCCCAGTGCTCCCAGTGCTCCCAGTTTCCCTCCCAGTGCTCCCAGTGTTCCCAGTTCCCTCCCAGTTTCCCCTCCCAGTGCTCCCTGTGTTCCCAGTTCCCCTCCCAGTGCTCCCAGTGCTCCCAGTGCTCCCCAGTTTGCCGCTGCGGTCTGTCCCAGTCCCTCCCAGTGCTCCCAGTTTGCCCAGTTTGCCGCTGCGGTCTCTCCCAGTTTGCACAGTTTGCTTTCCCAGTTTGCCCAGCATCCCCAGTCTCTCCCAGTCCCTCCCAGTGCTCCCAGTGCTCCCAGTCCCTCCCAGTATCCCCAGTATCCCCAGTCCTCCCAGTTTCCCCAGTCTGCCCAGTCCCGTTGCAGTCTGTCCCAGTCTCTCCCAGTATCCCCAGTTTGCCCTCCCAGTATCCCCAGTCCCTCCCAGTGCTCCCAGTTCCGTCCGCAGTCGTTCCCAGTCTATCCCAGTACTCCCAGTTTGCCGTCCCAGTGCTCCCAGTGTCCCCTTCCAGCCCCTCCCAGTGCTCCCAGTACTCCCAGTTTCCCCTCCCAGTCCCTCCCAGTTTGCCCAGTTTCCCTCCCAGTCCCTCCCAGTGCTCCCAGTGTTCCCAGTTTCCTCCCAGTTTGCCCAGTTTGCCCAGTTCCGCTTGCCGGTCTGTCCCAGTCCCTCCCAGTGCTCCCAGTCCCTCCCAGTCCCTCCCAGTGTTCCCAGTTTGCCCAGTTCCGTTGCAGTCCCTCCCAGTGCTCCCAGTACTCCCAGTTTGCCGTCCCAGTCCCTCCCAGTTTGCCCTCCCAGTGTTCCCAGTGCTCCCAGTTCCTGTTGCAGTCTCTCCCAGTATCCCCAGTGTTCCCAGTCCCTCCCAGTCCCTCCCAGTGCTCCCAGTGTTCCCAGTCCTTCCCAGTCTGCCGTCCCAGTGCTCCCAGTGTTCCCAGTATCCCAGTTCCGTTGCAGTCTCTCCCAGTCCCTCCCAGTGCTCCCAGTATCCCAGTTTCCCGTTGCGGTCTCTCCCAGTGCTCCCAGTGCTCCCAGTTTCCTCCCAGTCCCTCCCAGTGTTCCCAGTTCCTCCCAGTGTTCCCAGTGCTCCCAGTGTTCCCAGTTCCCTCCCAGTGCTCCCAGTGCTCCCAGTTTGCCGTTGCGGTCTGTCCCAGTCCCTCCCCAGTGCTCCCCAGTGTTCCCCAGTTCCTCCCAGTGCTCCCAGTGCTCCCAGTTTGCCGCTGCGGTCTGTCCCAGTCCCTCCCAGTCCCTCCCAGTGCTCCCCAGTGCTCCCAGTTTGCCGCTGCGGTCAGTCTCAGTCCCTCCCAGTCCCTCCCAGTGCTCCCAGTTTCCCGTTGCGGTCTCTCCCAGTGTTTCCAGTCCCTCCCAGTGCTCCCAGTTTCCCTCCCAGTCCCTCCCAGTGTTCCCAGTATCCCAGTCCCGTTGCAGTCTCTCCCAGTTTGCCCTCCCAGTGCTCCCAGTTTGCCCAGTTTGCCGTTGCAGTCCCTCCCAGTGCTCCCAGTGCTCCCAGTTTGCCGTTGCGGTCTGTCCCAGTCCCTCCCAGTGCTCCCAGTTTGCCCAGTTTGCCGTTGCAGGTGGGTGAGATCTTCTCGGCCGCGGGCGCCGCGTTCTCCCGCCTGGGGAGCTCACGATGCAGCTGCACCCGGGCAGCGAGAGCGGCGCCGCGGGGTGAGCGCGGCAGGGGAAATTTGGGGGGATTTTGGGAATTTTGGGGAAATTGGGGAAATTTTTGGGAAAATTTGGGAACATTTTAGGGGAAATTCTGGGAAATTTTGGGGGATTTTGGGGGAATTTTGGGGGAAATTGGGAAAATTTTGGGGAGATTTTGGGAAAATTTTGGGGAATTTGGGAAATTTTGGGGGAAATTCTGGGGAATTTGGGGGAAATTTGGGGGAGATTTTGGGAAAATTTGGGAAATTTTGGGAACATTTTAGGGAAAAACTGGGAAATTTGGGGGATTTGGGGGATTTGGGGAATTTTGGGGGAATTTGGGGAATTTTGGGGAAATTTGGGAAAATTTTGGGAAATTCTGGGAAAATTTAGAGAAATTTTAGGGAAATTCTGGGAAATTCGGGGGGAATTTGGCGGAAATTTGCAGGAAATTTGGGTAAAATTTGGGAGAAATTCAGGAAATTTTGGGAAATTTTGGGGAATTTTGGGGGAATTTGGGGGATTTGGGGAGATTTTGGGAAATTTTGGGGAATTTTGGGGAGATTTTGGGGAAATTTGGGGAGATTTGGGGAGATTTTGGGAAATTTGGGGAGATTTGGGGAGATTTGGGGAATTTGGGGAAATTTGGGGGAATTTGGGGGAGATTTGGTAGAAATTTGGGAAATTTGGGAAAATTGTGGGGATTTTGGGAAAATTTGGGGGAATTTGGGGAAAATTTTGGGGAATCTGGGAAAAATTCAGGAAATTTCACCAAAATTTTGGGGAAATTTGGGCAGATTTTGGGGGAAATTGGGGAAGATTTGGGGAAATTTGGGGAAATTTGGGGAGATTTCGGGAAATTCTGAGAAATTTGGGGAAATTTTGGGGAAAATTGGAAAATTTTGGGGAATTTGGGAAATTCTGAGAAATTTAGGGAAATTCTGAGAAACTTGGGAGAATTTTGGGGAGATTTAGGAAATTTGGGGAAATTTTGGGGAAATTTGGGGGAATTTGGGGGATTTGGGGAAATTCTGGGAAAATTTGGGGAAATTTGGGGAATTTGGGAAATTCTGAGAAATTTGGAAAAGTTTGGGAAAATTTTGGGGAATTTAGGGGAGATTTGGGGAAATTTGGGGAAATTTTGGGGGAATTTGGGGAGATTTGGGGAAATTCTGGGGAATTTGGGGAAATTCTGAGAAATTTTGGGAAATTTTGGGAACATTTTAGGGAAAAACTGGGAAATTTGGGGGGATTTGGGGAATTTTGGGGAATTCTGGGAAAATTTTGGGGAAAATTGGGCGAATTTGGGAAAATTTTGGGGAATTTGAGAAAATTTGGGGGCATTTGAGGCAAATTCTGGGAAATTTGGGGAATTTGGGGAAATTTGGGAAAATTTTGGGGGATTTCAGCAAAATTTTGGGGAAATTTGAGCAGATTTGGGCCAAATTCTGAGAAATTCGGGGGAATTTGGGAAATCTGGGGGAGATTTGGGGGAATTTGGGGAGAATTTGGGAAAATTTAGGGAGAATTTGGGAAAATTTGGGGAGATTTGGGGAGATTTTGGGGAAATTTGGGGAAATTTTGGGGAAATTTTGGGGAGATTTGGGGAGATTTGGGAGAAATTTGGGGAAATTTGGGGGAATTTGGGAAAAATTTGGGGATTTTGGGGAAATTTGGGGAAATTTGGGGAAAATTTTGGGGGAATCTGGGAAAAATTCAGGAAATTTCACCCAAAATTTTGGGGGAAATTGGGCAGATTTTGGGGAAATTGGGGAAGATTTGGGGAAATTTGGGGAAATTTGGGGAGATTTCGGGAAATTCTGAGAAATTTGGGGAAATTTTGGGGAAAATTGGAAAATTTTGGGGAATTTGGGGAGATTTTGGGGAAATTCTGAGAAATTTGGGGAAATTCTGAGAAACTTGGGAGAATTTTGGGGAGATTTGGGAAATTTGGGGAAAATTTTGGGGAAATTTGGGGGAAATTTGGGAAAATTTTGGGGGAAATTCTGAGAAATTTGGGGAAATTTTGGGAAAATTTGGGGAAATTCTGGGAAAATTTGGAAAATTTTAGGGGAATTTGGGAAAATTTTGGGGAAATTAGGGAAGATATGGGGAAATTTTGGGAGATTTGGGGAAGGTTTGAGGGGTTTGGGGGACTTGGAGTCATTTTGGGGAGATTTTGGGGGTTTTGGGGTCCCTGGAGAGATCTTGATGCCCCTCCCCAAATCTCCTCTTCATTCCCAAATTTTGGGGTCTCCCAAAAACCCCCAAAACCCCCAAATTCCCGAAACACCCCAAAAATCCCGGATCCCGCTGGACGGATCTGCTCTGCGGGAGCCGTGTCGCGATTTGGGGAGGAGCTGAATCCCCTAAACCTCCTCAAATCCCCCAAAACCACCCCAGACCTCCTCCAGGACACCCTAAATTCCCCAAACCCCCAAAATTCCCGGGACCCCCAAAATTCCCAAAATCCCCAAAAACCCCAGATCTCGCTGGACGGATCTGCTCTGCGAGGCCGTGTCGCGATTTGGGGAGGAGCTGAACCCCCTAACCCCCAAATCCCCCAAAACCGCCTCAGACCTCTCCAGGACACCCCCATTCCCCCAAACCCCCAAAATTCCCAGAACCCCCAAAATTCCCAAAATCCCCCAAAAACCCCAGATCTCGCTGGAAGGAGCCGGAGCTGTCGCTGCTCTGCGGGGCCGTGTCGCGATTTGGGGAGGAGCTGAACCCCCTAAACCTCCTCAAATCCCCCAAAACCACCCCAGACCTCCTCCAGGACACCCCCAAATTCCCCCCAACCCCCAAATTTTCCGGGACCCCCCCAAAATTCCCAAAATCCCCCAAAACTGCAGGTCCCGCAGATCGGAGCTGCTCCGCGGGGCTGTGTCGCGATTTGGGGAGGACCTGAACCCCCAAATTTCCACCAAACCCCCAAAACAACCCCAGACCTCCTCCAGGACACCCCTAAATTCCCCCAAACCCCCAAAATTCCCAGAACCCCCAAAATTCCCAAAATCCCCCAAATACCCCAGATCTCGCTGGACGGATCTGCTCTGCGGGAGCTGTGTCGCGATTTGGGGAGGACCTGAAACCCCAAATTTCCACCAAACCCCCAAAACAACCCCAGACCTCCTCCAGGACACCCCCAAATTCCCCTCAACCCCCAAATTTTTCGGGACCCCCCAAAATTCCCAAAATCCCCCAAAAGTGCAGGTCCCGCAGATCGGAGCTTCTCAGCGGGGCTGTGTCAGCGATTTGGGGAGGACCTGAATCCCCCAAATTTCCACCAAACCCCCAAAACAACCCCAGATCTCCTCCAGGACACCCCAAAATTCCCCCAAACCCCCCAAATTTTCGGGACCCCCCAAAATTCCCAAAATCCCCAAAAACCCCAGATCTCGCTGGACGGAGCCGGAGCTGTCGCTGCTCCAGCGGGGCCGTGTCGCGATTTGGGAGGACCTAACCGCCTCAGCGCCCTCATCAAGGACCGCACGGTGTAAGGGGGGGCCGGGGGCGAATTTTGGGGTGTCCCCCAAAAAACCTGCTCCGACCCCCGAACCCGCAGGGCGCAGCTGAAGGCGGCGGCCAAGCGCAAAGCCTACGAGGACAGCGGGGTGCCCTCCCCAAGCGCCGACTCCCCCCAAAAAGGGGCCCCGAAAAAACCCCCCGGCTCTGGGGGGCCCCCTGACCCCCGGGCCCCCCGGCAAGAAGCTGAAGGTGGCAGGTGAGGAATTTTGGGGGTGACCCTCCCCCTTTTGTTAATTTTGGGGTCTCTTTGTTTGCACTCTTTAAATTTTGGGGTTTTTTGGTTCTTCCCCTTTAATTTTGGGGTCTCTTTGCCCCCCTCTTTAATTTTGGGGACCCCCGAATTTAATTTTGGGATTTCTCTGGTTCTTCTTTAATTTTGGGGTCCTTGTGCCCCCAAAATTTTAAGGATCCCTCCCCCCATTTAATTTTGGGGTTTTTGGCTCCTTCCTCTTCAGTTTTGGGGGTCCCCTCATTTAATTTTGGGATCCCTTCTGCCCCCCATTAATTTTGAGGTTCCTTTGCACCCCCCTTAAATTTTGGGGATCCCCGAATTTAATTTTGGGGTCTCTTTGACCTCTCCCTTTAATTTTGGGGACCCCCTCATTTAATTTTGGGATTTTTCCGGTTCCTCCCTTAAATTTTGGGGTCCCTTTGCCCCCCTCTTTAATTTTGGGGACCCCCCTCATTTAATTTTGGGATTTTTGACTTCTCCCCTTTAATTTTGGGAGCCTCTCCTTAAATTTTGGGGTTCCCTTGCTCCCCTAATTTAATTTTGGGGTCCCAACCCCCCTAATTAATTTTGGGGTCCCCCAGATCCCCCTCGAGTGACTCCGACCCCCGGGGATCTCGTGGACGTGGAAGGATTTGGGGACCCCCCTAAAAAAGCTCAACTTCGACCAGGGAATGCGGCTGGGGAGGGGGTCCCCAAAAAAATTTGGGGGTCCCCCAAAATTTGGGGGCCCTAGCACCCTCCACCCCCTCCCCTTTTTCCAGCAGCCTGAAGCCAGAGCCCCCCTGGACCCCTCCCCAAATATTTTGGGGATCCCAAAACTTCTTGGAGGTGGTGGGGGGGTGTCCCCAAAAACCCCTGGACGCCCCCAAATTTCTGCCTGAACCCCCAAACCTGAGGGACCTCCCCCCCCCTAATTTTTGGGGTCTCCCTCACCCCAACATGGGCCCCTCCACCCCCCTTGTCACCCCCATTAAAATTTTGGGGTGTCCCCCTTTGTCCCTGTGTCGTGTTTTGGGGTCCCCCCATTTTTGGGGTCCCCCATGAGTCAGGTTTGGCTTTGAGCCTTTATTGGGGTCACACTGGCCGAGGGGGCACGGGGGGTCCCCCCAAATTTTGGGGGCTGGAGGGTTTGGGGAGGGGGAATTTTGAGGTGTCTGGGCGGGATTTTTAAGGGTGTTGGGGGGAATTTTGGGGGGGGATCTGGAAGGGATTTTTGGGGTGTCCCAGGTGGTTTTTAGGGTGCCCTGGGTGGATATTTTGGGTCCCCAGTTGGATTTTGGGGTGCCCTGGGTGGATTTCTGGAATCCCGGGGTGGATTTCTGGAAGGATTGGATTTCCTGGATGGATTTTGGGGTGCCCGGGATATTTTTGGGGTGCCTCAGGTGTGTTTTGGGGTTCCCAGGTGGATTTTGGGGTTCCCAGGTGGATTTTGGGCTGCCCTGGGTGAATTTTAGGTTCCCTGGGTGGATTTCTGGAATCCCGGGGTGGATTTCTGGAAGGACTGGATTTCCTGGATGGATTTTGGGGCGCCCCGGGATATTTTTGGGGTGCCCCAGGCGGATTTTGGGGTGCCCCAGGCGGTTTTTGGGGTGCCTAGAGCGGCTGGCAGCGCTCCTGGCGGCTGTAGAGCTCGAACTGGCTCTTCCAGCGCATCATGTCGCGAGCTCCAGCGGTGAAACTCCAGCCGCCACTGGCGCTCGGCCTCCTCCATGGGCCCTGCACGACCCCCAGATCAGCGCGGGGACCCCCAAATCCTGAACCAGGGACCCCAAAAACCCCCGGGAACCCCCCCCAAAACTCGACCCAAAACCCCCAGAATTTTCTCAAATCCGCCCAAAATTCCAGGTGCTGCTGGCGCCGGCCTCCTCCATGGGCCCTGCACGACCCCCCAAATCAGCGCGGGGACCCCCAAATCTGAACCGGGGACCCCCAAATCTGAACCGGGGACCCCGAAATCTGAACCGGGGACCCCGAAAACCCCCCGAAACCTCCCCAAAAAACCCCAAAATCGCCCCAAAAACCGCCCCCCAAAACCCCCAGAAATGGCTCAAATCCGCCCAAAATTCCAGGCACCACTCTCTGCCTCTTCTGTCAGTCCTGGGAACCCCCAAATCAGCTAGCGGGGACCCCAAATCTGAACGGGGACCCCAAATCCAGACCAGGGACCCCAAAAACCCCAAAAGCGGCCCCAAAAACCTCCAGTAATTGCCCCAAAAACCCCAAAAAGCTGCCCCTAAAAAAGCGGCTAAAATATCCCTGAATCCACAATTCCCCAATGTCCCTAATGTCCCCCAATCCTCCCAGTGTCCCCAGTGTCCCCAATGTCCTCCAGTGTGTCCCCAATGTCCCCAGTGTCCCCAATGTTCCCAGTGTCCCAATCCCCCAATGTCCCCAATGTCCCCAGTGTCCCCAGTGTCCCCAATGTTCCCAGTGTCCCAAAATCCCTCAGTGTCCCCAATGTCCCCCAATGTCCCTAATCCTCCCAGTGTCCCCCAGTGTCCCCAGTGTCCCCAGTGTCCCCAGTGTCCCCAATGTCCCCAATGTCCCCAGTGTCCCCAGTGTCCCCAGTGTCCCAAATCCCCTCAGTGTCCCCAATGTCCCCAATGTCCCAGTGTCCCCAGTGTCCCAAATCCTCAGTGTCCCCAATGTCCCCAATGTCCCCAATCCCTCAGTGTCCCCAATCCCCCAGTGTCCCCAATTTCCCCCAATGTCCTAATCCTCCCAATGTCCTCCAGTGTCCCCAATGTCCCCAGTGTCCCCAATGTCCCCAATGTCCCCAATGTCCCTTAATGTCCCCAGTGTCCCCCAGTGTCCCCAGTGTCCCCAATGTCCCCAGTGTCCCCAATGTCCCCAGTGTCCCCCAGTGTCCATAATGTCCCCTATGTCCCCAATCCCCCAATGTCCCCAGTGTCCCCAGTGTCCCCAATCCCCTCAGTGTCCCAGTGTCCCCCAATGTCCCCAATGTCCCCAGTGTTCTCAATGTCCCCAATGTCCCCAATCCCCCCAGTGTCCCCCCAGTGTCCCGTGTCCCCTCACCGGTGACGTTGAGCAGTTTGGGCAGGAAGCGTGTCCAGAAGGCGCAGGCCTGGGCGGCGCAGTCCCTGCGCCACGGCGGCCCGACGTAGCGTTGAGCCAGCGTAGCTCTGTCCGCCGCCGTGTAGGACGGCCAGCGCCGCTTCGGCGCTCCGGCGCCTCGTTGGGGTCCCTCGCGGCGCCCGCCCGAGGGCAGAGCGGGTCAGGGGCGGGGTCAGGGCGAGGTCAGGGGCGGGGTCAGGGCGGGGCAGGGTGGGGTCAGGGTGGGGTCAGGGGCGGGGGTCACAGCCGGGTCAGGGCGAGGTTTGACCCAAGAAACCCCAAAAGCCGACCCAAGCCCAAAGAACTCAACCCAATTTGACTCATCACAACTCAACCCAACCCGAGGCATCCAGCCCAAGCCAACCTAAAGAACTCAACCCAACCCATCACAATCCAACCCATCACAACCCAACCCAACCCAACCCCAAAACAACTCATCCCAGCCCAGTCCATCACAACTCAACCCAGCCCAACCCATCACAACTCAGCCCAGCCAACCCATCACAACTCAGCCCAACCCCAAAACAACTCATCACAACCCAACCCATCACAACTCAACCCAACCCAACTCATCACAACTCAACCAAGCAAACCCAACCCAACCGAGGGCATCCAGCCCAACCCAACCTAAAGAACTCAGCCCAACTCATCACAGCTCAACCCAACCCAAATTATGACAACCCAGCCCAGCCCAACTCATCACAACTCAACCAAGCAAACCCAACCCAACCGAGGGCATCCAACCCAAGCCAACCTAAAGAACTCAACCCAACCCATCACAACTCAACCCAACCCAACTCATCACAACCCAACCCAAGCAAGCCAACCCAACCCAACCCATCACAACTCAACCAGCCCAATCCAACCCCAACCCAACTCATTCCAACCCAACCCATCACAACTCAACCCAACCTAACCCCAAAACAACTCATCCCAACCCAACTCAACTCATCACAACTCAACCCAACTCAACCAAGCCAGCCCAACCTATCACAACTCAACAGCCCAACTCATCGCGGCCCAACCTAGCCCAACTCATCACAGCCCAACCCAACCAAGCCAGCCCAACCCATCACAACTCAACCTAGCCCAACCCCAAAACAGCCCAACTCATCACAGCCCATCCCAACTGGGGGCATCCAAATCAACCCAACCCCAAAACAACTCATCCCAACCCAACCCAACTCATCCCAACCCAACTCAACCCAAGCCAACCAACCCAACCCATCACAACTCAACCCAACCCAACCCCAAAGGAACTCATCACAACCCAACTGAGGGTGTCTGAGCCAAACCAACCCCAAAACAACTCCAACCCAACTCTTCATAATCCAACCCAACCCAACCAAGGGCATCCAACTCAACCCAACCCCAAAACAACCCAACTGGAAATCACCTAATCCAGCTCATCCCATCCCAACCCAATGCAACCCAACCTAACTCATCCCAACCCAACCCAACTCATCCAATCCAGACCATCCCAATCCAACCTAACCCAATTTATCCAATCCAGCTCATCCCAACCCAACCCAAGACATTCCAGCTCAATCTAACCCATCCAACACAACCCAACCCATCCAACCCATCCCATCCCAGCCCAACTCATCCAGTCTAGCTCATCCCAACCCATTCCGTCCCAACCCAACCCACTCATTTAATCCATCTCATCCCAGCCCAACCCAGCTCATCCCAACTCAACCCAACCCATCCCAGCCCAACCTAGCTCATCCCCAACTCAACCCAACCCATCCTAACCCAACCTAGCTCATCCCAACCCAACCCAACTCATCTAACCCGATGCAATTCACTCCAATCCATCCATCACCTATCCATTTTCCACCCATTTCCTCGTCCCCTCCGTCCCCTCCCGCTGCCCGTACCGGTGCTGGCGAAGTTGCCCCAGTATCTCATGATCGCCCGGCTCAGCGCCTCCTCCTCGGCCGTGTAGTTGGAGCCCGGGGTTTTTCAGGGGGCTGCCCCGAAGACGAACTCGATCTGCGTAGCCGTGGGGGACGCCCATCCAGAGCGGCCACAGCAGGTTGGAGGCGCGGTGGTCGAACAGGTAGGCGAAGACGGTCCGCCGCTCGCCGGCCCAGCGCTGGGCGAAGATGCATCAGCGGGCAGACCACGTTGTGGTCGCCACGATGTCGTCCAGCGCCTCGCGGTTCTTGACGAGGGGTTGTCCTGGTCCAGCCAGTCGGTGTACTGCAGCACCACGGCCTCGGCCGCCAGCTCGTTGGCCTGCGTGCACGCCCAGCCGCACGCCGCCCAGGAACTCCTCGCGGCTGATCAGGCTCTCGTTGTCCTTGCCGAAGCCCGGCACGCCCCGTACACCAGAAATAGGTGCCCTCGTCCTGCACGGCGCCCAGCAGCACCTCGGCCTCGGCGCTGCCGGCGGCGCCAGCAGCGCCTCGGGCGTGTCGGCCAGAACTTCGCCCGTCCACCACGGGCACGGCGCAGGCGGAAGAGCGCCTCTGCTGCGGCAGCACCGCCGCCTCGTGCTCCACCAGCTCGGCGGCGGCGCTGTGCGCGCGCAGGCACGCCAACAGCTCCGTCCGTTGGTCACCGCGCCGCCCGCCCGCCGCAGCCCAGCAGCCGGCCCAGCCTGGCC
>JAKWBO010001672.1:0-11318 GCA_034336685.1 Luscinia luscinia
GTGGCACCAGCACTGAGTCCCCACACAGATCCGACTGCCTCTGGTCCGGAAAATCTCCCTGATTCCCAAATAAATTCCCAAAAGCTCCACAAGGGAGCGGAGCTTTGCCATCACCAGCTCAGGCTCACCCTCCCCAGCTGGGATTGGAGCCTCTGACACCCCCAGAGAGATCCTGGGACATCCAGGGGCTCTGTGCCCCAGGAGCTGCCACCATCCTGAGCCTTGGGGACACCCAGGGGCTCTGTGCCCCAGGAGCTGCCACCATCCTGAGCTCTGGGACATCCAGGGGCTCTGTGCCCCAGGAGCTGCCACCATCCTGAGCCTTGGGGACACCCAGGGGCTCTGTGACCCTCCCTGTGCCTCACCCAAGGGCTCTGTGACCATCCCTGTGCCCCAGAACTGCCACCATCCTGAGCCCTGGGACATCCAAGGGCTCTGTGACCATCCCTGTGCCCCAGAACTGCCACTATCCTGAGCCCTGGGACATCCAAGGGCTCTGTGACCATCCCTGTGCCTCACCCAAGGTCTTTGTGACCATCCAGTGCCCCAGAACTGCCACCATCCTGAGCCTTGGGGACATCCAGGGGCTCTGTGACCATCCCGTGCCCCAGGAGCTGCCACCATCCTGAGCTCTGGGGACACCAAGGGCTCTGTGACCATCCCCGTGCCCCAGAACTGCCACCATCCTGAGCTCTGGGGACACCAAGGACTCTGTGACCATCCCCGTGCCTCACCCAAGGGCTCTGTGACCATCCAGTGCCCCAGAACTGCCATCATCCTGAGCTCTGGGGACATCCAGGGGCTCTGTGACCCTGGAACTGCCACCATCCTGAGCTCTGGGACACCCAAGGGCTCTGTGACCCTCCCTGTGCCCCAGGACTGCCACCATCCTGAGCTCTGGGACATCCAGGGGCTCCCCAGCCCTCCCTGTGCCTCACCCAAGGGCTCTGTGACCATCCCTGTGCCCCAGGACTGCCACCATCCTGAGATCTGGGGACACCCGGGGCTCCCCAGCCCTCCCTGTGCCCCAGAACTGCCACCCTCCTGAGCCCTGGGGACACCAGGGCTCTGTGACCCTGGAACTGCCACCATCCTGAGCTCTGGGGACACCAGGGCTCTGTGACCCTCCCGTGCCTCACCCAAGCGCTCCCCAACCCCTCCCTGTGCCCCAGGAACTGCCACCATCCTGAGCCTTGGGGACATCCAGGGGCTCTGTGACCATCCCTGTGCCCCAGGAGCTGCCACCATCCTGAGCTCTGGGGACATCCAGGGGATTTATGACCCTCCCTGTGCCCCAGGACTGCCACCATCCTGAGCTCTGGGACATCCAGGGGCTCCCCAGCCCTCCTGTGCCTCACCCAAGGGCTCTGTGACCATTCCTGTGCCCCAGGGACTGCCACCATCCTGAGATCTGGGACATCCAAGGGCTCTGTAACCATCCCAGTGCCCCAGAACTGCCACCATCCTGAGCCTTGGGGACATCCAGGGACTCTGTGACCCTGGAACTGCCACCATCCTGAGCCCTGGGGACACCAAGGACTCTGTGACCATCCCCGTGCCTCACCCAAGCGCTCCCCGACCCCTCCCTGTGCCCCCCAGGAACAGCCACCCTGAACCAGACCATCGACATCTGCAAGCACTTCACCAACCTGTGCCTGAACGGGCGCTGCATCCCCACCCCGTCCAGCTACCGCTGCGAGTGCAACATGGGCTACAAGCAGGACGTGCGGGGCGAGTGCATCGGTGAGCGGGGGCCGCCCCAAATCCGCGATCTTTGTGTCGGGATTGACGCTCCGGGGCAAAACTCAAGCGCCCTGCATAAGCCAAAAGTTACAGTTTATTGTAAAGAGCCCTCTAAGAGCTGCCCAGAGCGGGACAAAGAGATAAAAAAGGGAAAAGAAAGGGAGAAAAGGGTGATGGGGTGAGAGAAAAAGGGAGAGAGGAAGAGGTAATAGAGGTAAGAGAGAGGAGTGAGAGCAAGAGAGCCATTTCCCGTTTACAATACAGTAAATCTTCTGTGATCGAATATTCTAATTTCCAAGAACTCAACCTAACACAAGATGCAAATTCTGTAGCATTTACATACAGCCTATAAGAATTTTTACTTTAGCACAGTGTGTTACACTTTAAAAACTACTCTTTGGACCCCAGCAAGTTTTTCTCTGACCTTTGGGCTTGCTCTCCAGCAGAAAGCATTGTTCCATCAAGAGGGGTTACCCCTAGCTGGCCATCCCATTGTTTCATGTAATTAATTAAGTATTCAGTAATTAATTCAGTAATTAAGGCTTGGTTTCTCAACGTGGCTTTCATTTCAATTTTGTTTCTATATTCCCAGAATCTGAGCATTCATATCTGTAAGATTTTCCTGTTTCATCTTCCCCAACACCCAAAGCTCCCAGGGCTCCTCCGGGCTGCTGTTCCTGCTCCTGGCTCCCTCACAGCTGGAATTTTTTGCCCCTCCCTTGCAGATGTGGACGAGTGCTCGAGCAGCCCCTGCGTGCACGGCGACTGTGTCAACACGCCGGGCTCGTACCACTGCAAGTGCCACGAGGGCTTCCAGAGCACCCCCACCAAGCAAGCCTGCATCGGTAAGGGCTGTGCCCACCCGGGGGGCTGCAGGGCCGGCAGAGCGCTCAGCAGAGCCCCTGGCACCCCAGGAGGGTTGTAGGGTGAAAGGCAGTGAGGAGAACTCAGCACTGCCAGGCGTGGGGTGGGGTCTGCCCAGAAGTTTCCTCTGCTTTGGCTTTCCTTAACATTTTCTGGTGGCAATCAGGGGATCTGCAGAGTCCGCCCCAGGAGCAGAGTTCTGTTGGGAGAATTTCGTTCGGCCAAAGGGAGGATTCTGGGCCGTGCTGGTGTGGATGCAGGATTTCCAGCAAGGCTGTGCTGCCAAGAGGCTGCCAAAAAACAGGGCTGGGAAGGGAATGTTCCACCATGGCACCAGCAAGCAAAGACAGATTTCCATGGCACTGCCCAAGCTTTGAAATTTTTGTTTTCTCCCTTCCTGGCAAAGCAGCTTCCAAAGGCTCCCCATTGCCTGGCAGTGTGAAAAATCCCGATTTTCCCAAGTGGGATATTTGGGGAGGAATTCCTGTGCCTGAGGGCACCTGCTGGGCGCCCCGTGGGGGACGCGGAGCTGGGGCTGCTGCCGCAGTGTGGATTTCCCGCAGACATCGATGAGTGCATCATGAGCGGGGTGATGTGCAGGAACGGGGCGCTCGCGTCAACACCGACGGCAGCTTCCAGTGCATCTGCAACGCCCGGCCGAGATCACCCCGACGGCAAGAACTGCGTGGGTGAGGCTGGGGGCGCGGTGCGAGGGGCTGGGGGGCTCGGGGGTGCGGGTGCTGCGGGGCTGGAGGAGTGCGGGACTCAGGGGTGCAAGAGATGAGAGGAATCAGAGTCTCGCCGCGGGGGCTGCGGAGAGCCAGAAATTTTATGGTGAGACTCAGAATTAGGCGGGCTGCAGTTATAGGAAGTCTGAGGGTGCTGAGGCTGGGGCTCAGAGACCAAATTTAGAAATTTTGAGGCTGAGGCTGGAGATGAGACTGTAGAGAGTCTTGAGAGGCGCCAGAGGCTGCAGAGGGTCGGGGGGCTCAGTCTGGACTAGAGCTGCGGGGCTGCGAGGCTGGGAGTGCAGAGGCTGGGGAGAGCTGAGGCTGGGAGAGCCAGAGTTGCAGGCTCAAGGCTGGGAGCGCTGGGGCAGAGGCTGCAGAGGCTCAGGGTGGGCTGGTCTGCCATAGAGTTTCATTCTGGGTTGTTCCACGTGGCTGGGCTGAATCAGTTTACCTTGGGTTGTCTGGTGCCCCAGACAGTGGTGAGATCGGTTCTCCCAGCTTGGGGTTCATCATAAGGTATTCAGGCGAGGTGATTTGGATCAGGTTCTGCAGTTGTTATACCACAAAGATAGACTGAGCTGGGATCTAGTTCTGTTTGAGATCATCAGTCCCAGAGATAAGGTGCTGATTAAATTCCATAGAGTTTGTCAAGATATCTAGATAAAGTGTTGGATCAGTTACTTTGGAATTAATGCAATTATCTACAAAGGTGAGTATAGGACAATTACACAGAGTTTAATCTGGTGTCCCAGATAAAATTACTGGGATCATTATCTCCAGGATTTAATCTGTTATTCCCAGACGAAACTGAGTCAAATTCTGTTTAGAGATTTAACTCACAGTTACCTAAGACAAAGTCCTGAGTCATTCACTTTGACAGTTGATTCTGTTTGTCCCAAGGCAGGCTGACCAGGCTGTTTCGTGAGATCTCTAAGTTTGGGGAATTACACAGAGAGGATCCAACCCAGGGCTGGGACGCGAGCGGGAAGGCTCAGGGCCCTGGGGGAGTGCAGCTCTATTGGAAAGAACATTTAGGGATGCTCTATAGAAGCCTGAGAGTTTGAGGCTTTGGTCTTGCTGGCTCAAGATCTTTCTGCTGAATACAGCAGTGCCTACCTTATCATTGCATCATGGATCTTTGCATCATGGGACAGAACTTCCAGTTATGCCACAAGCCCGGTTATGCTACAGCTTAGCATGAAAAACCTGATGGTTGGTGAATCCCAAACCTGGAGAGGGTGGATCAATGGAGGAAAATCACAAACCGGGAGAATGAATCCAGCGTGGTGATGAATTCAGGCGTGAAGTGATCTGATCTGGGGGTAATTGACCAGAGGCGAGTGAGTCACGTGCTGGGGCGTCTTATTAGTCTGGGGAATGATCTGTCTGGGTGAATGAATCAGGCGTGAGGTAATCCACAATTCTGGTGATGATCTGAAACATTCAGGTATTCGTCAGCGAGGTGGTGATCTAGGGTGCGAGAGAACGGTCTGTCTGGGAGTGATCTCAGCCTCTGGGGAACGTTCCCAATGGAGGAAGAATCCCAGTGGTGAAAATGATCACAGCGAAGGAGATGGTCTGGTGGAGTGAGTGATCGTCCTGGGAGTGATTCTGTGCGAGGTGTGACCACCTGGTGATGGATACAAACCTGGGGTGATCCCAAGCCTGGTGCTGGCCCACACCTGGTGGTGAATCCAAACCGGTGAAGCCAGTGCACGCGTTCTCACCACTGTCGTTGTGCAGTACCTGTCGTTGTGTCAGGCATCTCTGGCTTCGTAAAACGTATCTGGAACCATCTTGTTCTTTATATAGTGTACCAAGCCTCTACAGATCTGCCTCATCATGTCCTGCCTCTAAAATTTATTCATCCATATAACAACATTGTCCCACCCTCATCATATACCCAAACTCTACATGTCCACCTGTATTTTCAAATTTCTCAACAGTATTCTCTCTGATAACATTACCTCCCAGGTGACATTACCTCTAGTGTCACATATCTACATGTTCCCACCTCTTCCATTTTCCCTCTGTACATTGTTAATTCCCCTATGCATTTGATGTTGATGATGATATGTTAATGTATTGTTGACCACTGGGATTTTATTACCCTCTCTATAAGTTAACATTCCACCCTGCCAGATGTTGTCCCACCACTCTCCACACGTGACATTACACCTCTCCACGTGCCCACCTCTCTGGTGCTATCCCACCTCTCGTGTCCCCATCTCATGTCCCTCTCCACTGTGTCCCACCTCTTACATTATCTTCACATTATTACCACATATCCGCCCTCTTATCTTCCATCTGCCTCCCCCACAGGCATCAGGCATTAAAGAACAAAGGATCTATGTTTAGTGGTGCCTCATGAACAATTAACTCTTAAAATTTTGAGGGCCTGACTATCGTGACTGACAGATCTCTTGTTGAACACCTGCTGGTACCTGGCGTCAAAGAGACTCTTGCTTCTTGACGTCACCAGTCAGTACTGCTCTAAGCAGCCCATTTGGCCGAGAGCCCTGCCGGCCTGATAAAAACTCAGGTGGGCGAAATGCCTGAGGCGATAACCAGCGTCTCGTGAGGTTGAGTGCGGGGCGGTGGAAAGGGGCCAGCGGTAGTGAAAGTGAATTTTGTCTAGTTGGAAGAAATGGAAGTGGATATCCCAATTTATTAGGTGTTGGAAGTTAAGAAAAGTGAAGATGTCTAAACTAGGAGTGGAAAAAAAATGGAAGTGGGTTTTAATCCCAGGAGTTAGAAAGTGGAAAAAATGAAGTGAGTTTTAGTCTGGAGTTGAAGGGTTGAAGGAAAAAAGCTGAGAGGATGTCCGGTTAGTATTGAGTTGTTCAGAGACAGCGTGAAGTGGATGTCTCGCTGTTTGAAGCTGATGGTGCCAATCTGGTGACCCCATTCAGCAAAGCTGAAGTGGTCATCCAATTTGATCATGAATTATTAGAAATTAACAATGGAAGAGATATCCATGGTGGCAGCTGAAGTGATTTTAAATCTGATTCAGAGGTGAGTAATCGATGATCATCCAGTTGGTGATGAGTGAAAATCGAGAGTGATGTCAGGTTATTATGAATTCCTTGAAGATTAGTATGGGAGGTAGATCATTAATCTAGGTGTTGGAAGAGGAAAAATGGAGAAGTGGGTGTCTCTAAATCTGGTGTTGGGGGTGGAATTTGACATCGGAGTAGTGGATGTCTAAATCTGGTGTTGGGGGGTGGAAAAATGGAGAGTGGATTGCAAAATCTGGGGTTGGAAGTGGAAAATGGTGAGTGGATGCAAAAATCTGGGCTTGGAAGTAGGAAAAATGGAGGGATGTCTAAAACTGCAGTTTGTTGGAAGTGGAAAAATGGAGAGTGGATGCAAAAATCTAAGTGAGTGATGGTGGAAAAAATGGAGAGTGGATGCAGAAATCTGAAGGTGATGGAATTGGAGAAAATGGAATGAGTGGGATTGTCAAAAAATCTGGTGATGGAATTGGGAAAAAAATGGAGAGTGGATGCGAAAATCTGGTGATGGAATTGGGCAGGCTGAGTGGATGTCAAAAATCATGGTGATGGAGATTGGAAGAATGGAGAGTGGATGCAAAAATCTGGTGATGGGATTGAGAAAAAATGGGGAGACGGATGTCAAAAAATCTGAGCGATGAGTTAGGAAAAAACTGAGTGGGATGCAAAGAAATCATGGTGATGGAATTGGAAAAATGGAGAGTGGATGCCAAAATCTGGTGATGGAATTCGGAAGAAATGGAGAGTGGATCGTGCAAAAATCTGGTGATGGAATTGGAAAAATGGAGAGTGGATGCCAAAATCTGAGTGCTGGAAGTGGAAAGAATGGAGAGTGGATGCCCCACGTCTGGGGTTGGAGTGGAAAAATGGAGAGTGGATGCAAAAATCTGGTGATGGAATTGGGAGTGTGTCCCTGCCGCATAAGGCAGGGCTTCTCTTTGAAATGGAGAGATGCAAACCCCCTCCCTCCAAGCTATTATAGTTTAGAAACGAGGGGTGTACTCAGGCAGAAATGGGAATTAGGAATAACAGTTCTTGGCTAAAAGAATTGGAATTAGGAATAACAGTTCTTGGCTACGGGAAAATTGGGAGTGGAATAGCAGTTCTTGGTTAGGGAAAATTGGAATTAGACTAACAGTTCTTGGCTGGGACAAAATTGGGAATTAGGAATAACAGTTCTTTAGTGGGAAAATTGGGAATTAGGAATAACAGTTCTTGACTACGAAAATTGGGAATTAGGAATAGCAGTTCTTGGCTACAGAGAATTGGGAATTAGGAATAACAGTTCTTGGCTACGGAAAATTGGGAATTAGGACAACAGTTCTTAGTTGGGAAGGTTGGGAATCAGAAATAACAGTTCTTTGGTTAGGAAAATTGGGAATTAGGAATAACAGTTCTTGGCTGGAAAATTGGGAATTAGGAATAACAGTTCTTGACTACAAAAATTGGGAATTAGGAATAGCGGTTCTTGGCTGCAAAAAGTGGGAATTAGGAATAGCGGTTCTTTTGGCTACAAGAATGCTCCAGGAGTTAGGAATAGCAGTTCTTGGCTGCAAAGTGGGAGTTAGGAATAGCCCAGTTCTTGCTAGGACAGTTTGGGAGTGAGGAACCGCAGTTGTTTTGCCTGGCAGATGAGACCAGGGTGCACCGCACAGGTTGGGGCGATCAGCCCGGGCATGTGCTGCTCACGGCTCTGCTCTGCTCTGTCCCCAGCGGAGTTCAGGCTCTGTGCAGCAGCGGCATGGGACAGTCACGGCCAGCCGGCAGAGGGTGGGTGCAGGGGCCCTCAAGAGGCTGCGAGGGACCCTCAGAGAGCTGCAGGATTCCCCAAAGTGGGCAGAGGATTCCCCAAAAGTGTGCCAGGATTCGCTCAGGGATGTTCAGGATTCCCCAGGGCACGGCAGAGTTCACTCAGGGATGTGCAGAGATTCTTTTGAGACGTGCAGGAATCCCCAGGGACGTACAGGATTCCCCAAAAATGTGCAAGAATCCCTCAGGGATGAGCAGGATTCCCCCAAGGAATGTGCCAGGATTCACTCAGGAATGACCAGGAATCCCCTCCCCAGGGACAGGCAGGATTCCTCTGGGACGAGCAGGATTCCTCAGGAATGTTCAGGATTTCCCAAAAATGCTGCAGGATTCCCCAGGGATGTTCAGGATCCCCCCAGGGATGTTCAGGGGTTGCTTTGGGATATCAGGATTACCCCCAGTAACGTCTGCCAGGATTCCTTTGGGACATTCCAGATTCCCCAGGGACGTGCAGGATTCCTTTGGGACGTGCAGGATTCCCCAAAGGGATGTTCAGGATTCCTCAGAAAGGACCTTCCGGCTGCTTTTCGTGTGAGCAGGGTAGGATCTGAGTGCCAGCAGAGCTGGGCTGCCCTCCCTGCTTTGGGGTGGGGAGTGAGCTGGTGGGACCCTGCTCACCGCTCCCAAGCTCCTCCTTTTGGGGTGTCCAGGCTGGAGAGTTGCCAAGTCTGTGCTGCTCGGGAGTTGCTGGAGAGAGCTCAGTCGTGCCAGCCCTGGGCTGTGCTTGGATCGGCAGGGAGAGCAGCCATGGGCCACTTGCCCGGCCCTGGAAGGAGCCGAAGGAGAAGCCCCGAGTGGCTCCTTGGAGGCTCCCATCCAGGGCTCCGTGTCCTGGCCAGGGCAAAGCACTTGGGAATGGTGAGACTTTTCTAGCAAGGCCATGCTCTGGTCATTCCATCCCCTGCCTGGAGCCAGGGGCTGCACTCAGAGCTCTCCAGGCTCAGTTTCCCTGGCTGGAGCTGAGCTCCAGGAGCGTGGGGACACAGGCCAAGCAGTGCCTGGGCAGCTGTGGCCAGCTGGCCCTGCAGGGAGCCCACAGTGCCAGCACAGGCTGGGCTGGGTGAAATCTCTGCCCTGGCGCTGGGGATTGGCTCCAGAAGAGCAGAGGAGAGGATGCTGCTGCAGGGAGGGATGTGCCCACCTGGCTGGCACCTTTTCTGGGTCACTCAGGGCTGAATCTAGGGCTGATTAAAGGCCTGAGCTCAGTGCTGGGATAAAAACGACTCTGGGATGTCCTGACATAAAACTGGGCTCATCCCAGCTCTGTCCTCCTGACTCAGAGCCCTGGGCTGGGCCAGGGCAGGAGGGGCTGTGGCTGCCCCATCCCTGGACAGGGCTTGGAGCAGCCTGGAGTGGTGGCAGTGGAGCAAGAGGGCTGTGAGCTCCTCCCAGCCCAGCCCCTTTTGGATCCACAATTCCCGCAGTGAGGGTGCAGGAGGTTCCTTCTCTTGTCCCCTCGGCAGACATCAACGAGTGCGCCCTGAACCCCGACATCTGCCCCAACGGGATGTGCGAGAACCTGCGGGCAGCTACCGCTGCATCTGCAACCTGAAGGCTACAGAGTCCGACCCCACGGGCAAGAACTGCATGTGGGTGAGTCAGGGGCTGCCTGCCCCGGGGGCTGCCAGGGCCTCAGACCCTGCCCGGCAGCTGGGCAGGGCAGGGATGGGAGGGTGGGGTAAGGACAGGAAGGAAGTGAGGAATTCGTTCCTGCTCCTTCCTGGGGAGCAAGGAGACTCTGCAGGTGCCCTGGGAGGAGAAGGGCAGGGGCAGCTCTGGATTTCTGCTCAGGAGCAGCTGGGGCTATGCAGCAGGGCTTGGGATGGAGGTCTGGGAATTGTTTCTGTCCCTGAATTCCCCTGGGAATAGTCCCAGCCCCAGCCCTGGTGGAGCAGGGACAGGACCCAGGGAGCAGCTGGGGCTGTGCCAGGGGCTGGGATGGAGATCTGGGAATGGTTCCTGTCCTCAATTCCCCTGAATGGTCCAAGCCCCAGCCCTGGTGGAGCAGGGACAGGACCCAGGAGCAGCTGGGGCTGTGCCAGGGGCTGGGATGGAGATCTGGGAATGGTTCCTGTCCCTCAATTCCCTGGGAATGGTCCAAGCCCCAACCCTGGTGGAGCAGGGACAGGACCCAGGGAGCAGCTAGGGGCTGCCAGGGGGCTGGGATGGAGATCTGGGAATGGTTCCTGTCCTCAATTCCCCAGGAATGGTCCCAGCTCTGCCAGAGCAGGGACAGGGACCCAGGGAGCAGCTGGGGCTGTGCCAGGGCTGGGATGGAGATCTGGGAACGGTTCCTGTCCTCAATTCCCTGGGAATGGTCCCAGCTCTGGTGGAGCAGGGACAGGACCCAGGAATGGCTGGGGCTGTGCCAGGGCTTGGGATGGGGATCTGGGAATGGTTCCTGTCCCTCAATTCCCTGGGAATGGTCCCAGCTCTGCCAGAGCAGGGACAGCACTCTGGGACAGACTGGAATTTTGGGGTGTCTGTGCAGAGGCTGGCTTGGATCCACCACCCTGTGGGTGCCTCCTGTGACTGTGCTGGGGAAATTAACCCTTCCCAGCCCAAAGCAGCTCACAGATGCCATGTCTGTCCCCAGATGTGGACGAGTGCAGCGTGAACAGGCTTGCTGTGTGACAACAGGCTGTGCAGGAACACCCCCGGGCAGCTACACCTGCACCTGCCCCAAGGGCTTCGTGTTCACGCTCCGAGACCAGACACCTGCTGCGAAGGACCGGGGCAGCTGCAGGGCCTGGCACGGAAAAACAGCCTGGGCTGCTGCCTGGGCCAGTCCTGCTGGAGATCGCTGCTGGGAGATCGCTGCTGGGAGATCGCTGCTGGGAGATGCTAGCTGCTGGGGAGATCCCCTACTGAAGATCCCTGCTGGGAGAATCCCAGTGAAATCCCATTTGTAAATCCCATCTGGAGATCCTGCTGGAAAATCCCTGCTGGAGATCCCATTTGTAAATCCCATCTGGAGATCCCTGCTGGAAAATCCCTGCTGGAGATCCCATTTGTAAATCCCATCTGGAGATCCCTGCTGGAAAATCCCTGCTGGAGATCCCATTTGTAAATCCCATCTGGAGATCCCTGCTGGAAATCCCTGCTGGAGATCCCATTTGTAAATCCTGCTGGGAGATCCCTGCTAGGAAATCACATT
>JAKWBO010001673.1:0-11311 GCA_034336685.1 Luscinia luscinia
CGCCACCGCCAGCTCACCCGTGGCTGGCGTGCAGAACCACTTTGCGTGTGCCACTGGATGTGCCGCCACGGCCGGCCCACCCGTGGTTGGGCGTGCAGAACTGTTTGCGTGTGCCACTGGATGTGCCGCCACGGCCGGCCCACCCGTGGGTGGGCGTGCAGAAGATGCCTGCGTTTGCCTCTGGGTGTGCCGCCACGGCCGGCCCACCCGTGGGTGGGCGTGCAGAACTGTTTGCGTGTGCCACTGGATGTGCCGCCACGGCCGGCCCACCCGTGGGTGGGCGTGCAGAACTGTGTGCGGTTGCCTCTGGGTGTGCCGCCACGGCCGGCCCACCCGTGGGTGGGCGTGCAGAACTGTTTGCGTGTGCCACTGGGTGTGCAGCCACGGCCGGCCCACCCGATGGGTGGGGAGTGCAGAAGGGTTTGCGGTTGCCTCTGGTTGTGCCGCCACGGCCGGCCCACCCGTGGGTGGGCGTGCAGAAGAGCCTGCGGTTGCCTCTGGGTGTGCCGCCACGGCCGGAGCCACCCGTGGGTGGGCGTGCAGAACTGTTTGCGTGTGCCACTGGGTGTGCCGCTACGGCCGGCCCACCTGTGGAGTGGGCGTGCAGAACTGTTTGCGTGTGCCACTGGGTGTGCCGCCACGGCCGGCCCACCCATGTCTGCCGCGTGCAGAAGAGGTTTGCGTGTGCCTCTGGGTGTGCCGCCACGGTCGGCCCACCCGTGAGTGGGCGTGCAGAAGGGCCTGCGGTTGCCTCTGGGTGTGCCGCCACAGCCGGCCCACCCGTGGGTGAAGCGTGAAGAACTGTTTGCGTGTGCCACTGGGTGAGCCGCCACGGCCGGCCCACCCGTGGGTGGGCGTGCAGAAGGGTTTGCGGTTGCCTCTGGGTGTGCCGCCACGGCCGGCCCACCCGTGGGTGGGCGTGCAGAACTGTTTGCGTGTGCCTCTGGGTGTGCCGCCACGGCCGGCCCACCCGTGAGTGGGCGTGCAGAAGGGCCTGCGGTTTCCTCTGGGTGTGCCGCCACAGCCGGCCCACCCGTGGGTGGGCGTGCAGAACTGTTTGCGTGTGCCTCGGGGTGTGCCGCCACGGCCGGCCCACCCGTGGGTGGGCGCGCAGAAGGGTTTGCGGTTTCCTCTGGGTGTGCCGCCACGGCCGGCCCACCCGTGGAGTGGGCGTGCAGAACTGTTTGTGTGTGCCACTGGGTGTGCCGCCACAACCGGCCCACCCGTGGGTGGGCGTGCAGAACTGTTTGTGTGTGCCACTGGGTGTGCAGCCACGGCCGGCCCACCCGTGGGTGGGCGTGCAGAACTGTTTGCGTGTGCCACTGGGTGTGCCGCCACGGCCGGCCCACCCGTGGGTAAGAAGCGTGCAGAAGGGTTTGCGGTTGCCTCTGGGTGTGCCGCCACGGCCGGCCCACCCGTGGGTGGGCGTGCAGAACTGTTTGCGTGTGCCACTGGGTGTGCAGCCACGGCCGGCCCACCCGTGGGTGAAGCCGTGCAGAAGGGTTTGCCTGTGCCACTGGGTGTGCCGCCACCGCCCGGCTCACCCGTGACTGGCGTGCAGAACTCTTTGCGTGTGCCACTAATTGTGCCGCCACGGCCGGCCCACCCGTGGTTGGGCGTGCAGAACTGTTTGCGTGTGCCACTGGATGTGCCGCCACGGCCGGCCCACCCGTGAGTGGGCGTGCAGAAGTGCCTGCGTTTGCCTCTGGGTGTGCCGCCACGGCCGGCCCACCCGTGGAGTGGGCGTGCAGAACTGTTTGCGTGTGCCACTGGATGTGCCGCCACGGCCGGCCCACCCGTGGGTGGGCGTGCAGAACTGTTTGCGTGTGCCACTGGGTGTGCCGCCACAACCGGCCCACCCGTGGGTGGGCGTGCAGAACTGTTTGCGTGTGCCACTGGGTGTGCCGCCACGGCCGGCCTACCCGAGGTGGGCGTGCAGAAGGGTTTGCGGTTGCCTCTGGGTGTGCCGCCACGGCCGACCCACCCGTGGGTGGGCGTGCAGAAGGGCCTGCGGTTGCCTCTGGGTGTGCCGCCACGGCCGACCCACCCGTGGGTGGGCGTGCAGAACTGTTTGCGTGTGCCTCTGGGTGTGCCGCTACGGCCGGCCCACCTGTGGGTGGGCGTGCAGAACTGTTTGCGTGTGCCACTGGGTGTGCCGCCACGGCCGGCCCACCCATGGCTGCTGCGATGCAGAAAGGGTTTGCGGTTGCCTCTGGGTGTGCCGCCAAGGCCGACCCACTCGTGGGTGGGCGTGCAGAACTGTTTGCGTGTGCCACTGGATGTGCCGCCGGCCGGCCCACCCGTGGGTGGGCGTGCAGAAGAAGCTTGCGTGTGCCACGGGGTGTGCCGCCACGGCCGGCCCACCCGTGGAGTGGGCGTGCAGAAAAGCCTGGGGTTGCCTCTGGGTGTGCCGACACGGCCGGCCCACCCGTGCGTGGGCGTGCAGAAGTGCCTGCGTTTACCTCTGGGTGTGCCGCCACGGCCGGCCCACCCGTGGGTGGGCGTGCAGAACGGTTTGCGTGTGCCACTGGGTGTGCCGCCACGGCCGGACCACCCGTGGCTGGGCGTGCAGAACTGTTTGCGTGTGCCACTGGGTGTGCCGCCACGGCCGGCCCACCCGTGGGTGGGCGTGCAGAAGGGTTTGCGGTTGCCTCTGGGTGTGCCGCCACGGCCGGCCCACCCGTGGGTGAAGCGTGCAGAACTGTTTGCGTGTGCCACTGGGTGTGCCGCCACAACCCGGCCCACCCCGATGGGTGGGCGTGCAGAACTGTTTGCGTGTGCCACTGGGTGTGCAGCCACGGCCGGCCCACCCGTGGGTGGGCGTGCAGAACTGTTTGCGTGTGCCACTGGGTGTGCCGCCACGGCCGGCCCACCCGTGGGTGGGCGTGCAGAAGGGTTTGCGGTTGCCTCTGGGTGTGCCGCCACGGCCGGCCCACCCGTGGGTGGGCGTGCAGAACTGTTTGCGTGTGCCACTGGGTGTGCAGCCACGGCCGGCCCACCCGTGGGTGGGCGTGCAGAAGGGTTTGCCTGTGCCACTGGGTGTGCCGCCACCGCCGGCTCACCCGTGGCTGGCGTGCAGAACTGTTTGCGTGTGCCACTGGGTGTGCCGCTACGGCCGGCCCACCCGTGGTTGGGCGTGCAGAACTGTTTGCGTGTGCCACTGGATGTGCCGCCACGGCCGGCCCACCCGTGGGTGGGCGTGCAGAAGTGCCTGCGTTTGCCTCTGGGTGTGCCGCCACGGACGGCCCACCCGTGGCTGGGCGTGCAGAACTGTTTGCGTGTGCCACTGGATGTGCCGCCACGGCCGGCCCACCCGTGGGTGGGCGTGCAGAACTGTTTGCGTGTGCCACTGTGTGTACCGCCACAACCGGCCCACCCGTGGGTGGGCGTGAAGAACTGTTTACGTGTGCCACTGGGTGTGCCGCCACGGCCGGCCTACCCGAGGTGGGCGTGCAGAAGGGTTTGCGGTTGCCTCTGGGTGTGCCGCCACGGCCGGCCCACCCGTGGGTGGGCGTGCAGAAGGAGCCTGCGGTTGCCTCTGGGTGTGCCGCCACGGCCGGAGCCACCCGTGGGTGGGCGTGCAGAACTGTTTGCGTGTGCCACTGGGTGTGCCGCTACGGCCGGCCCGCCCGTGGGTGGGCGTGCAGAAATGTTTGCGTGTGCCACTGGGTGTGCCGCCACGACCGGCCCACCCGTGAGTGGGCGTGCAGAAGGGCCTGCGGTTGCCTCTGGGTGTGCCGCCACGGCCGGCCCACCCGTGAGTGGGCGTGCAGAAGGGCCTGCGGTTCCCTCTGGGTGTGCCGCCACAGCCGGCCCACCCGTGGGTGGGCGTGCAGAACTGTTTGCGTGTGCCACTGGGTGTGCCGCCACGGCCGGCCCACCCGTGGGTGGGCGTGCAGAAGGGTTTGCAGTTGCCTCTGGGTGTGCCGCCACGGCCGGCCCACCCGTGGGTGGGCGTGCAGAACTGTTTGCGTGTGCCACTGGGTGTGCCGCCACAACCGCCCCACCCGTGGGTGGGCGTGCAGAACTGTTTACGTGTGCCACTGGGTGTGCCGCCACGGCCGGCCTACCCGAGGGTGGGCGTGCAGAAGGGTTTGCGGTTGCCTCTGGGTGTGCCGCCACGGCCGGCCCACCCGTGGGTGGGCGTGCAGAAGGGCCTGCGGTTGCCTCTGGGTGTGCCGCCACGGCCGGCCCACCCGTGGGTGGGCGTGCAGAACTGTTTGCGTGTGCCACTGGGTGTGCAGCCTCGGCCGGCCCACCCGTGGGTGGGCGTGCAGAACTGTTTGCGGTTGCCTCTGGGTGTGCCGCCACGGCCGGCCCACCCGTGGGTGGGCGTGCAGAACTGTTTGCGTGTGCCACTGGGTGTGCCGCCACGGCCGGCCCACCCGTGAGTGGGCGTGCAGAAGGGCCTGCGGTTGCCTCTGGGTGTGCCGCCACGGCCGGCCCACCCGTGGGTGGGCGTGCAGAACTGTTTGGGTGTGCCACTGGGTGTGCCGCCACGGCCGGCCCACCCGTGGGTGGGCGTGCAGAAGGGTTTGCGGTTGCCTCTGGGTGTGCCGCCACGGCCGGCCCACCCGTGGGTGGGCGTGCAGAACTGTTTGCGTGTGCCACTGGGTGTGCAGCCACGGCCGTCCCACCCGTGGGTGGGCGTGCAGAAGGGTTTGCCTGTGCCACTGGGTGTGCCGCCACCGCCAGCTCACCCGTGGCTGGCGTGCAGACCTCTTTGCGTGTGCCACTGGATGTGCCGCCACGGCCGGCCCACCCGTGGTTGGGCGTGCAGAACTGTTTGCGTGTGCCACTGGATGTGCCGCCACGGCCGGCCCACCCGTGGGTAGGCGTGCAGAAGTGCCTGCGTTTGCCTCTGGGTGTGCCGCCACGGCCGGCCCACCCGTGGGTGGGCGTGCAGAACTGTTTGCGTGTGCCACTGGATGTGCCGCCACGGCCGGCCCACCCGTGGGTGGGCGTGCAGAACTGTTTGCGGTTGCCTCTGGGTGTGCCGCCACGGCCGGCCCACCCGTGGGTGGGCGTGCAGAACTGTTTGCGTGTGCCACTGGGTGTGCAGCCACGGCCGGCCCACCCGTGGGTGGGCGTGCAGAAGGGTTTGCGGTTGCCTCTGGGTGTGCCGCCACGGCCGGCCCACCCGTGGGTGGGCGTGCAGAAGGGCCTGCGGTTGCCTCTGGGTGTGCCGCCACGGCCGGGCCACCCGTGGGTGGGCGTGCAGAACTGTTTGCGTGTGCCACTGGGTGTGCCGCTACGGCCGGCCCACCTGTGGGTGGGCGTGCAGAACTGTTTGCGTGTGCCACTGGGTGTGCCGCCACGACCGGCCCACCCATGGCTGCGCGTGCAGAAGGGTTTGCGTGTGCCTCTGGGTGTGCCGCCACGGTCGGCCCACCCGTGAGTGGGCGTGCAGAAGGGCCTGCGGTTGCCTCTGGGTGTGCCGCCACAGCCGGCCCACCCGTGGGTGGGCGTGAAGAACTGTTTGCGTGTGCCACTGGGTGAGCCGCCACGGCCGGCCCACCCGTGGGTGGGCGTGCAGAAGGGTTTGCGGTTGCCTCTGGGTGTGCCGCCACGGCCGGCCCACCCGTGGGTGGGCGTGCAGAACTGTTTGCGTGTGCCTCTGGGTGTGCCGCCACGGCCGGCCCACCCGTGAGTGGGCGTGCAGAAGGGCCTGCGGTTTCCTCTGGGTGTGCCGCCACAGCCGGCCCACCCGTGGGTGGGCGCGCAGAAGGGTTTGCGGTTTCCTCTGGGTGTGCCGCCACGGCCGGCCCACCCGTGGGTGGGCGTGCAGAACTGTTTGCGTGTGCCACTGGGTGTGCCGCCACAACCGGCCCACCCGTGGGTGGGCGTGCAGAACTGTTTGTGTGTGCCACTGGGTGTGCAGCCACGGCCGGCCCACCCGTGGGTGGGCGTGCAGAACTGTTTGCGTGTGCCACTGGGTGTGCCGCCACGGCCGGCCCACCCGTGGAGTGGGCGTGCAGAAGGGTTTGCGGTTGCCTCTGGGTGTGCCGCCACGGCCGGCCCACCCGTGGAGTGGGCGTGCAGAACTGTTTGCGTGTGCCACTGGGTGTGCAGCCACGGCCGGCCCACCCGTGGGTGGGCGTGCAGAAGAGGTTTGCCTGTGCCACTGGGTGTGCCGCCACCGCCGGCTCACCCGTGGCTGGCGTGCTGAGAACTCTTTGCGTGTGCCACTAATTGTGCCGCCACGGCCGGCCCACCCGTGGTTGGGCGTGCAGAACTGTTTGCGTGTGCCACTGGATGTGCCGCCACGGCCGGCCCACCCGTGGGTGGGCGTGCAGAAGATGCCTGCGTTTGCCTCTGGGTGTGCCGCCACGGCCGGCCCACCCGTGGGTGGGCGTGCAGAACTGTTTGCGTGTGCCACTGGATGTGCCGCCACGGCCGGCCCACCCGTGGGTGGGCGTGCAGAACTGTTTGCGTGTGCCACTGGTTGTGCCGCCACAACCGGCCCACCCGTGGGTGGGCGTGCAGAACTGTTTGCGTGTGCCACTGGGTGTGCCGCCACGGCCGGCCTACCCGAGGTGGGCGTGCAGAAGAGTTTGCGGTTGCCTCTGGGTGTGCCGCCACGGCCGGCCCACCCGTGGGTGGGCGTGCAGAAGGGCCTGCGGTTGCCTCTGGGTGTGCCGCCACGGCCGGAGCCACCCGTGGGTGGGCGTGCAGAACTGTTTGCGTGTGCCTCTGGGTGTGCCGCTACGGCCGGCCCACCTGTGGGTGGGCGTGCAGAACTGTTTGCGTGTGCCACTGGGTGTGCCGCCACGGCCGGCCCACCCATGGCTGCGCGTGCAGAAGGGTTTGCGGTTGCCTCTGGGTGTGCCGCCAAGGCCGGCCCACTCGTGGGTGGGCGTGCAGAACTGTTTGCGTGTGCCACTGGATGTGCCGCCACGGCCGGCCCACCCGTGGGTGGGCGTGCAGAAAAGCTTGCGTGTTCCACGGGGTGTGCCGCCACGGCCTGCCCACCCGTGGGTGGGCGTGCAGAAAAGCCTGGGGTTGCCTCTGGGTGTGCCGCCACGGCCGGCCCACCCGTGCGTGGGCGTGCAGAAGTGCCTGCGTTTACCTCTGGGTGTGCCGCCACGGCCGGCCCACCTGTGGGTGGGCGTGCAGGACTGTTTGCGTGTGCCACTGGGTGTGCAGCCACGGCCGGCCCACCCGTGGGTGGGCGTGCAGAAGGGTTTGCCGTTGCCTCTGGGTGTGCCGCCACGGCCGGCCCACCCGTGGGTGGGCGTGCAGAACTGTTTGCGTGTGCCACTGGGTGTGCCGCCACAACCGGCCCACCCGTGGGTGGGCGTGCAGAACTGTTTGCGTGTGCCACTGGGTGTGCAGCCACGGCCGGCCCACCCGTGGGTGGGCGTGCAGAACTGTTTGCGTGTGCCACTGGATGTGCCGCCACGGCCGGCCCACCCGTGGGTGGGCGTGAAGAAGGGTTTGCGGTTGCCTCTGGGTGTGCCGCCACGGCCGGCCCACCCGTGGGTGGGCGTGCAGAACGGTTTGCGTGTGCCACTGGGTGTGCCGCCACGGCCGGCCCACCCGTGGCTGGGCGTGCAGAACTGTTTGCGTGTGCCACTGGGTGTGCCGCCACGGCCGGCCCACCCGTGGGTGGGCGTGCAGAAGGGTTTGCGGTTGCCTCTGGGTGTGCCGCCACGGCCGGCCCACCCGTGGGTGGGCGTGCAGAACTGTTTGCGTGTGCCACTGGGTGTGCCGCCACGGCCGGCCCACCCGTGGGTGGGCGTGCAGAACTGTTTGCGTGTGCCACTGGGTGTGCAGCCACGGCCGGCCCACCCGTGGGTGGGCGTGCAGAACTGTTTGCGTGTGCCACTGGGTGTGCCGCCACGGCCGGCCAACCCGTGGGTGGGCGTGCAGAAGGGTTTGCGGTTGCCTCTGGGTGTGCCGCCACGGCCGGCCCACCCGTGGGTGGGCGTGCAGAACTGTTTGCGTGTGCCACTGGGTGTGCAGCCACGGCCGGCCCACCCGTGGGTGGGCGTGCAGAAGGGTTTGCCTGTGCCACTGGGTGTGCCGCCACCGCCAGCTCACCCGAGGCTGGCGTGCAGACATCTTTGCGTGTGCCACTGGATGTGCCGCCACGGCCGGCCCACCCGTGGTTGGGCGTGCAGAACTGTTTGCGTGTGCCACTGGATGTGCCGCCACGGCCGGCCCACCCGTGGGTGGGGCGTGCAGAAAGTGCCTGCGTTTGCCTCTGGGTGTGCCGCCACGGCCGGCCCACCCGTGGGTGGGCGTGCAGAACTGTTTGCGTGTGCCACTGGATGTGCCGCCACGGCCGGCCCACCCGTGGGTGGGCGTGCAGAACTGTTTGCGTGTGCCACTGGGTGTGCCGCCACAACCGGCCCACCCGTGGGTGGGCGTGCAGAACTGTTTACGTGTGCCACTGGGTGTGCCGCCACGGCCGGTCTACCCGAGGGTGGGGCGTGCAGAAGGGTTTGCGGTTGCCTCTGGGTGTGCCGCCACGGCCGGCCCACCCGTGGGTGGGGCGTGCAGAAGAGCCTGCGGTTGCCTCTGGGTGTGCCGCCACGGCCGGGCCACCCGTGGGTGGGCGTGCAGAACTGTTTGCGTGTGCCACTGGGTGTGCCGCTACGGCCGGCCCACCTGTGGGTGGGCGTGCAGAACTGTTTGCGTGTGCCACTGGGTGTGCCGCCACGGCCGGCCCACCCATGGCTGCGGCGTGCAGAAAGGGTTTGCGTGTGCCTCTGGGTGTGCCGCCACGGTCGGCCCACCCGTCAGTGAGCGTGCAGAAGGGCCTGCGGTTGCCTCTGGGTGTGCCGCCACAGCCGGCCCACCCGTGGGTGGGCGTGAAGAACTGTTTGCGTGTGCCACTGGGTGTGCCGCCACGGCCGGCCCACCCGTGGGTGGGCGTGCAGAAGGGTTTGCGGTTGCCTCTGGGTGTGCCGCCACGGCCGGCCCACCCGTGGGTGGGCGTGCAGAACTGTTTGCGTGTGCCTCTGGGTGTGCCGCCACGGCCGGCCCACCCGTGAGTGGGCGTGCAGAAGGGCCTGCGTGTTGCCTCTGGGTGTGCCGCCACAGCCGGCCCACCCGTGGAGTGGGCGTGCAGAACTGTTTGCGTGTGCCTCGGGGTGTGCCGCCACGGCCGGCCCACCCGTGGGTGGGGCGTGCAGAAGGGTTTGCGGTTTGCCTCTGGGTGTGCCGCCACGGCCGGCCCACCCGTGGGTGGGCGTGCAGAACTGTTTGCGTGTGCCACTGGGTGTGCCGCCACAACCGGCCCACCCGTGGGTGGGCGTGCAGAACTGTTTGCGTGTGCCACTGGGTGTGCAGCCACGGCCGGCCCACCCGTGGGTGGGCGTGCAGAAGTGCCTGCGGTTGCCTCTGGGTGTGCCGCCACGGCTGGCCCACCTGTGGGTGGGCGTGCAGAAGGGCCTGCGTGTGCCTCTGGGTGTGCCGCCACGGCCGGCCCACCCGTGGGTGGCCGTGCAGAACTGTTTGCGTGTGCCACTGGGTGTGCAGCCACGGCCGGCCCACCCGTGGGTGGGCGTGCAGAAGGTCCTGCGGTTGCCTCTGGGTGTGCCGCCACGGCCGGCCCACCCGTGGGTGGGCGTGCAGAAGGGCCTGCGGTTGCCTCTGGGTGTGCCGCCACGGCCGGCCCACCCGTGGGTGGGCGTGCAGAACTGTTTGCGTGTGCCACTGGGTGTGCCGCTACGGCCGGCCCACCCGTGGGTGGGCGTGCAGAACTGTTTGCGTGTGCCACTGGGTGTGCCGCCACGGCCGGCCCACCCGTGGGTGGGCGTGCAGAAGGGTTTGCGGTTGCCTCTGGGTGTGCCGCCACGGCCGGCCCACCCGTGAGTGGGCGTGCAGAAGGGCCTGCGGTTGCCTCTGGGTGTGCCTCCACAGCCGGCCCACCCGTGGGTGGGCGTGCAGAACTGTTTGCGTGTGCCACTGGGTGTGCCGCCACGGCCGGCCCACCCGTGGGTGGGCGTGCAGAAGGGTTTGCGGTTGCCTCTGGGTGTGCCGCCACAACCGGCCCACCCGTGGGTGGGCGTGCAGAACTGTTTGCGTGTGCCACTGGGTGTGCAGCCACGGCCGGCCCACCCGTGGGTGGGCGTGCAGAACTGTTTGCGTGTGCCACTGGGTGTGCCGCCACCGCCGGCTCACCCGTGGCTGGCGTGCAGAACTGTTTGCGTGTGCCACTGGATGTGCCGCCACGGCCGGCCCACCCGTGGGTGGGCGTGCAGAAGTGCCTGCGTTTGCCTCTGGGTGTGCCGCCACGGACGGCCCACCCGTGGGTGGGCGTGCAGAACTGTTTGCGTGTGCCACTGGATGTGCCGCCACGGCCGGCCCACCCGTGGGTGGGCGTGCAGAACTGTTTGCGTGTGCCACTGTGTGTGCCGCCACAACCGGCCCACCCGTGGGTGGGCGTGAAGAACTGTTTACGTGTGCCACTGGGTGTGCCGCCACAGCCGGCCTACCCCAGGGTGGGCGTGCGTAAGAGTTTGCGGTTGCCTCTGGGTGTGCCGCCACGGCCGGCCCAGCCGTGGGTGGGCGTGCAGAAGGGCCTGCGGTTGCCTCTGGGTGTGCCGCCACGGCCGGCCCACCCGTGGGTGGGCGTGCAGAACTGTTTGCGTGTGCCACTGGGTGTGCCGCTACGGCCGGCCCGCCCGTGGGTGGGCGTGCAGAACTGTTTGCGTGTGCCACTGGGTGTGCCGCCACGACCGGCCCACCCGTGGGTGGGCGTGCAGAAAAAGGTTCTGCGGTTGCCTCTGGGTGTGCCGCCACGGCCGGCCCACCCGTGAGTGGGGCGTGCAGAAGGGCCTGCGGTTGCCTCTGGGTGTGCCGCCACAGCCGGCCCACCCGTGGGTGGGCGTGCAGAAGGGTTTGCGGTTGCCTCTGGGTGTGCCGCCACGGCCGGCCCACCCGTGGGTGGGCGTGCAGAACTGTTTGCGTGTGCCACTGGGTGTGCCGCCACCGCCCGGCCCACCCGTGGCTGGCGTCTGAGAACTCTTTGCGTGTGCCACTATGTGTGCCGCCACGGCCGGCCCACCCGTGGTTGGGCGTGCAGAACTGTCTGCGTGTGCCACTGGATGTGCCGCCACGGCCGGCCCACCCGTGGGTGGGCGTGCAGAAGATGCCTACGTTTGCCTCTGGGTGTGCCGCCACGGCCGGCCCACCCGTGGAGTGGGCGTGCAGAAAAGTTTGCGTGTGCCACTGGGTGTGCCGCCACGGCCGGCCCACCCGTGGAGTGGGCGTGCAGAACTGTTTGCGTGTGCCACTGGGTGTGCAGCCACGGCCGGCCCACCCGTGGGTGGGCGTGCAGAAGGGTTTGCCTGTGCCACTG
>JAKWBO010001674.1:0-11309 GCA_034336685.1 Luscinia luscinia
GGTGCCTGTGTCCCCACCAGTGTTCCCATCGTCCCGGCTCTGTCTCCAGCCATGTCCCCTGTCCCCGGCTCTTCCTCCTGTCCCCGGCTCTGTCCCCTACCACTGTCCCCCTGTCCCTGGCGCTGTCCCTGTGTCCCCAGACATGTCTCCCTGTCCCCAGCCATATCCCCGTGTCCCACCACTGTCCCCATGTCCCCACCACTGTCCCCATGTCCCAGAACTGTCCCCTGTGTCCCTGTGTCCCCCTGTCCCTCGCTGTCCCCGTATCCCCAGCTCTGTCCCCATGTCCCCATCTCTGTCCCTGTGCCCCCTGTTCCCGCTCTGTCCCCTGTCCCGTTGCCATCCCTCACCACGCCGTTGACACCATGTCCCCATCTCTGTTCCTGTGTCCCCGTGTCCCCGTGTCCCCTGCCCCCAGCGCTGTCCCTGTCCACGTTGCCATCCCTCACCACGCCCGTTGGCGCCGTGTCCCTGGCTCTGTCCCTGTGTCCCCGTGTCCTACGTGTCCCCTGCCCCCAGCGCTGTCCCCTGTCCGCTGCCATCCCTCACCACGCCCGTTGACGCCCCGTTAACACGCAGCGGCTGCTTGGGAACCACCACCAGGTAGGTGGCCGATGCCCTTGTCCCTCAGGTAGTCGCGCGGAGCACGCTCTCGCCCGGCTCCACCTCGAACTCGCCCTTCAGGCAGTCCACGGTGCTCTGGCGAGATGTGCACCCGCCTACTGCGCTGGCCACCAGACTCACCTCCCGGGGCCACCATGCAAGTCACCCCGTCACCTCTGGGGCCACCACAGCAACCACTGGGGCTGCCAGGGCCACCACTGTCACCTCCAGGGCCACCACGGCCACCACAGCGACCACTAGGGCCACCAGAGGCTACTGTGGCTAACCAGGACTCAACCAGGGCCACCAAGGTCACCAGGGTCACCACGGCTAGCCAGGCCACCACCTGGACCACTGTGGCTACCACGGCCACCACTGGGGCCACCAGGGTCACCAGGGCCACTGTGGCTAGCCAGGCCACCACCTGGGCTACCTGGGCCACCGCCGGGGTCACCAGGGTCACTGCAGCCACCTGGGCCACTGTCTGGGCCACCACCTTGGCCACGGGGGTCACTGGCGACACCGTGGCCAATACTGGGGTCACCGGGGTCACTGTGGCCACCTGGGCCACCACCAGGGCCACTGGGGTCACCTGGGAAACCACCTGGGCCACCAGGGTCACTGGGGTCAGTGGGGCCACTGTGGCTAGCCAGGCCACCAGGACCACCTGGGCCACTGGGGCCACTGGGGTTACTGGGGTCATCACAGCCACTGGGGCCACCACCTGGGCCACCACCAGGGTCTCCGGGGCCACCATGGCTAGCCAGACCACCACCTGGGCCACCATCTGGGCCACCAGGGCCACCTGGGCCATTGGGGCCACCAGGGCCACCTGGGCCACCACCTGGGCCACCACCTGGGCCACCGTGGCCACCTGGGCGCTCACCCGGGGATGCCGCCCGCCTCCATCTTGTTGGCCACGGTGACGTCGGTGGACCAGACGTCGAACTGCCAGCGCTTCTGGCCCAGCACGCCGCCCAGCACGGCGCCGCTGTGCACGCCCACGCGCATGTCCACGGCCGTGCGGGTCTGCTCCCGGACGGAGCTGTGCCAAAAAACGGGAATGGGAATGGGGAATGTCCACGGCCGTAAGGGTTCGCTCCCGCACCGAGCTGTGCCAAAAAACGGGAATGGGGAATGGGAATGGGGAATGGGAATGGGAAATGGGAATGGGGAATGTCCACGGTCGTGCGGTCTGCTCCGGACAGAGCTGTGCCAAAAAACGGAATGGGAATGGGAATGGGGAATGGGGAATGGGGAATGGGGAATGTCCATGGCTGTAGCGGTCTGCTCTCGGACGGAGCTGTGCCAAAAACGGAATGGGAATGGGAATGGGGAATGGGGAATGGGGAATGGGAATGGGGAATGGGGAATGGGGAATGGGGAATGGGAATGGGGAATGGGGAATGGAATGGGGAATGTCCACAGCCGTGCGGTCCACTCCCGGACGGAGCTGAGAGGGAAAACGGAACGGGAATGGGAATGGGGAATGGGGAATGTCCACGGCCGTATGGGTCTGCTCCCCGGACAGAGCTGTGCCAAAAACGGGAATGGGAATGGGGAATGGGGAATGGGGAATGGGGAATGTCCACGGCCGTGCGGGTCTGCTCCCGGACAGAGCTGTGCCAAAAAACGGGAATGGGAATGGGGAATGGGGAATGGGGAATGGGGAATGTCCACGGCCGTGCGGGTCTGCTCCCGGACAGAGCTGTGCCAAAAACGGAATGGGAACAGGAATGGGGAATGTCCACGGCCGTGCGGGTCTGCTCCCGACCGAGCTGTGCCAAAAACGGGAATGGGAATGGGGAATGGGGAATGGGGAATGTCCACGGCCGCGGCGGGTCTGCTCCCGCACCGAGCTGTGCCAAAAACGGGAATGGGAACAGGAATGGGGAATGTCCATGGCTGTGCGGGTCTGCTCCCGGACGGAGCTGTGCCAAAAACGGGAATGGGAATGGGAATGGGGAATGTCCACGGCCGTATGGGTCTGCTCCCGCACCGAGCTGTGCCAAAAATGGAATGGAATGGGAATGGGAATGTGAATGGGGAATGGGGAATGGGAAATGGGGAATGGGGAATGGGGAATGTCCATGGCTGTGCGGGTCTGCTCCCGGACGGAGCTGTGCCAAAAACAGGAATGGGAATGGGAATGGGGAATGGGGAATGGGGAATGGGGAATGGGAATGGGGAATGGGGAATGGGAATGGGGAATGGGAATGGGGAATGGGGAATGGGGAATGGGGAATGGGGAATGGGAATGGGGAATGGGAAGGGAATGGGAATGTCCACGGCCGTGCAGGTCTGCTCCCGGACAGAGCTGTGCCAGAAAACAGGAATGGGAATGGGGAATGGGGAATGTGAATGGGGAATGGGGAATGGGGGAATGGGGAATGGGGAATGGGAATGGGGAATGGGAACAGGAATGGGGAATGTCCAACGGTCGTAGTGGGTCTGCTCCCGGACCGAGCTGTGCCAAAAACGGAATGGTAATGGGAATGGGGAATGGGAATGGGAATGGGAATGTCCACGGCCGTGTGCGGTCCTCTCCCGGACGGAGCTGAGAGGGAAAACGGAACGGGAATGGGAATGGGGAACGGGAATGTCCACGGCCGTGCGGGTCTGCTCCCGCACCGAGCTGTGCCAAAAATGGGAATGGGAATGGGAATGGGGAATGTCCACGGCCGTGCGGGTCTGCTCCCGCACCGAGCTATGCCAAAAACGGAATGGGAATGGGAATGGGGAATGGGGAATGGGGAATGGGGAATGGGGAATGTCCATGGCTGTGCGGGTCTGCTCCCGGACGGAGCTGTGCCAAAAACAGGAATGGAATGGGAATGGGAACGTGGAATGGGGAATGGGAATGGGAATGGGGAATGGGGAATGGGGAATGGAATGGGGAATGGAGGAATGGGAATGTCCACAGCCGTAGCGGGTCTGCTCTCGGACAGAGCTGTGCCAAAAACGGGAATGGGAATGGGGAATGGCGAATGGGGAATGGGGAATGTCCACGGCCGTGCGGGTCTGCTCCCGGACAGAGCTGTGCCAAAAACGGGAATGGGAACAGGAATGAGGGAATGTCCACGGCCGTAGCGGGTCTGCTCCGGACAGAGCTGTGCCAAAAACGGGAATGGGAATGGGGAATGGGGAATGGGAATGGGGAATGTCCACGGCCGTGTGGGTCTGCTCCTGGACAGAGCTGTGCCAAAAACGGGGAATGGAATGGGGAATGGGAATGGGGAATGGGAATGTCCACGGCCAGAGCGGGTCTGCTCCCGCGACCGAGCTGTGCCAAAAACGGAATGGGAACAGGAATGGGGAATGTCCACGGCCGTGCGGGTCTGCTCTCGACCGAAGCTGATGCCAAAAACGTGGAATGGGAATGGGAATGTCCACGGCCGTAGGCGGGTCTGCTCCCGCACCGAGCCAGCCAAAAACGGGAATGGGAATGGGGAATGGGGAATGTGAATGGGGGAATGGGGAATGGGAAATGGGAATGGGGAATGGGAATGTCCATGGCTGAGCGGGTCTGCTCTCGGACGGAGCTGTGCCAAAAACGGGAATGGGAATGGGAATGGGGAATGGGGAATGGGGAATGGGAATGGGGAATGGGAATGTCCATGGCTGTGCAGGTCTGCTCCCGGACCGAGCTGTGCCAAACAACGGGAATGGGAATGGGGAATGGGGAATGGGGAATGTGGGAATGGGAATGGGGAATGGGAATGTCCATGGCTGTGCAGGTCTGCTCTCGGACGGAGCTGTGCAACAAAAACGGGAATGGGAATGGGGAATGGGAATGTCCACGGTCAGTCAGGGTTCTGCTCCCGCACCGAGCTGTGCCAAAAAATGGGAATGGGAATGGGAATGGGGGAATGTGAATGGGGAATGGGGAATGGGAATGGGAATGGGGAATGGGGAATGTCCATGGCTGAGCGGGTCTGCTCCCGGACGGAGCTGTGCCAAAAACGGAATGGGAATGGGAATGGGAATGGGGAATGGGGAATGGGGAATGGGGAATGGGAATGGGAATGGGGAATGGAATGGGAATGGGAATGGGGAATGGGAATGGGGAATGGGGAATGGGAATGGGGAATGGGAATGGGAATGGGAATGGAATGGGGAATGGGAATGGGGAATGGGGAATGGGGAATGGGAATGGGGAATGGGGAATGGGAATGGGAATGGGGAATGTCCACGGTCGTGCGTGGTCTGCTCCCGCACCGAGCTGTGCCAAGAACGGGAATGGGAATGGGGAATGTCCACGGTCAGTGCGGGTCTGCTCCCGGACGGAGCTGTAGCCAAAAACGGAATGGGAATTGGGAATGGGAATGGGAATGTCCACGGTCAGCAGGTCTGCTCCCGGACCGAGCCGTGCCAAAACGGAATGGGAATGGGGAATGGGGAATGGGAATGGGGAATGGGAATGGGGGAATGGGGAATGTGAATGGGGAATGGGAATGGGAAATGGGGAATGGGGAATGGGGAGTGTCCATGGCTGTGCAGGTCTGCTCCCGGACGGAGCTGTGCCAAAAACGGGAATGGAATGGGAATGGGGAATGGAAAAGGGAATGGGAATGGGGAATGGGAATGGGAATGGGGAATGGGGAATGGGGAATGGGGAATGTCCACGCGTCGTGGCGGTCTGCTCCGGACAGAGCTGTGCCAAGAAACAGGAATGGGGAATGGGAATGGGGAATGGGGAATGTCCACGGTCGTGCGGGTCTGCTCCCGGACGAGCTGTGCCCAAAAAACGGGAATGGGAATGGGAATGGGGCATGGGGGAATGGGGAATGGGAATGGGGAATGGGGAATGTCCACAGCTGTGCGGGTCTGCTCCCGCACCGAGCTGAGAGGGGAAAACGGGAACGGGAATGGGAATGGGAATGGGGAATGGGATTGGGGAATCGGGAATGGGGAATGGGGAATGGGAATGGGGAATGGGGAATGTCCATGGTCGTGAGGGTCTGCTCCCGGACGGAGCTGTGCCAAAAACAGAATGGGAATGGGAATGGGGAATGGGGAATGGGGAATGGGGGAATATCCACGTCAGTGCGGGTCTGCTCCCGGACGGAGCTGAGAGGGAAAGCGGGAATGGGATTGGGAATGGGAATGGGGAATGGGGAATTAGAATGCGAATGGGGAAATGGGAATGGGAATGGGAATTGGGAATGGGAATGGGAATGGGGAACTGGGAATGGGAATAGAATGGGAATGGGAATGGGAATGGGAATGGGAATGGGGAGTGTCCACGGTCGCATGGGTCTGCTCCCAAACGGAGCTGTGCCAAAACCGGAATGGGAATGGAAATGGGAATGGGGATGGGGATGGGGAATGGCTGCAGGGAATGTCGGTGGGGATTGTCTGCAGGGAACGTGAGCACCCGTGGGGAACAGGGACAATCCACAGGGAATGCGGCCGCTCTCCGGCCTCAGCACAGCCCGGCCTCCATCGGCATCACCCAACCCCCACTATCCCATTATCCCCATCCCATTATCCCATTATCCCATTATCCCATTATCCCATTATCCCATTATCCCATTATCCCATTATCCCATCCCATCCCATCCCATCCCATCCCAACCTCCTTCCCTTCCCCTTCTCATTCCCATCCTGATTCCCATTCCCATCCACATTCCCATTCTGTTCCCATTATTCCCATTATTTCCATTCCCATTCCTATCCCATTCTTCCCATTCTTCCCATGATTCCCATTATTCCCATTCCCACAATTCTCACCATTCCCATCATTTCAGTCTTTCCCATTATTCCCGTTATTTCCATCATTGCTATTCCCATCATTCTCACCATTCCCATCATCCCCACCATTACCATTATTCCCATTATTCCCATTATTTCAGTTATTCCCATTATTCCCATCATTCCCATTCCCATTATTTCCATTCCCATCCCCACCATTTCCCACCATTCCAGTAATTTCCATCATTCCCATCATTCCCACCATTCCCACCATCCCCATTATTCCCATTATTTCTGTTATTCCCACCATTCCCATCATTTCCCATTCCCATTATTTCCACCATTCCCATCATTCCCATTCCCATCATTCCCATTATTCCCATCCCCACCATCCTCATCATTCCCGCTCACTTATACCATTCCACCATTTCCACCATTCCGTCATTCCCACCATTCCTGTCTTTTCCCATCATTCCCGTCATTCCCATTATTCCCATCATTCCTCAATCCCATTATTTCCGTTCCCATCGCCAACATTCCCACCATTCCAGTAATTTCCACCATTCCCACCATTCCCATCATTCCCACATTCCCACCATTCCCGTCATTCCCATCATTCCCATTATTCCCATCATTCCCATTCCCATTATTTCCATTTCCCAGCCCCACCATTCCCACCATTCCCGCTCATTCCCATCATTCCCATCATTCCCACCATCCCCACCATTCCCACCATCCCCATTATTCCCATTATTTCTGTTATTCCCATTTTTCCCATCATTCCCATTCCCATTATTTCCACCATTTCCACCATCCCCACCATCCCCATTATTCCCACCATTGCCACCATTCCTGTTATTCCCATTATTTCCACCATTCCACCATTCCCACCATTCCGATCATTCCCATTATTCCCATCATTCCCATTATTCCCATTATTCCTATTATTCCATAATTCCCAATCCCATTATTTCCATTCCCATTGCCAACATTCCCACCATCCCCGCCATTCCCACCATTCCCATCATTCCCACATTCCCACCATTCCCCTCATTCCCATCATTCCAATTATTGCCATTATTCCCATCAGTCCCATCCCCATTATTTCCATTCCCAGCCCCACCATTCCCACCATTCCCGTCATTCCCATCAGTCCCATCATTCCTACCATTTCCACCATTCCCACCATCCCCATTATTCCCATTATTTCTGTTATTCCCATTATTCCCATCATTTCCCATTCCCATTATTTCCACCATTTCCACCATCCCCACCATCCCCGTTATTCCCACCATTCCCACCATTCCCACCATACCCATTATTCCCATTATTTCCACCATTCCCATCATTCCCATTCCCATCATTCCCATTATTCCCATCCCCACCATCCTCACCATTCCGCGTCATTTCCACCATTCCCCACCATTCCCACTATTCCCGTCATTCCCATTATTCCTATTATTCCCATCATTCCCAATCCCATTATTTCCATTCCCATTGCCAACATTCCCACCATCCCCGCCATTCCCACCATTCCCATCATTCCCACATTCCCACCATTCCCCTCATTCCCATCATTCCAATTATTCCCATTATTCCCCATCAGTCCCATCCCCATTATTTCCATTCCCAACCCCACCATTCCCACCATTCCCGTCCATTCCCATCAGTCCCATCATTCCTACCATTCTCACCATTCCCACCATCCCCATTATTCCCATTATTTCTGTTATTCCCATTATTCCCATCATTCCCATTCCCATTATTTCCACCATTTCCACCATCCCCACCATCCCCGTTATTCCCACCATTCCCACCATTCCCACCATACCCATTATTCCCATTATTTCCACCATTCCCATCATTCCCATTCCCATCATTCCCATTATTCCCATCCCCACCATCCTCACCATTCCCGTCATTTCCACCATTCCCACCATTCCCACTATTCCCGTCATTCCCATTATTCCTATTATTCCCATCATTCCCAATCCCATTATTTCCATTCCCATCGCCACCATTCCCACCATTCCCATCATTCCCATCATTCCTACCATTCCCACCATTCCCACCATCCCCATTATTTCTGTTATTCCCATTATTCCCATCATTCCCATTCCCATTATTTCCACCATTTCCACCATCCCCACTATCCCCGTTATTCCCACCATTGCCACCATTCCCGTTATTCCCATTATTTCCACCATTCCCATCATTCCCATCCCCACCATCCTCACCATTCCCACCATTCCCACCATTCCCGTCATTCCCATTATTCCTATTATTTCCATCATTCCCAATCCCATTATTTCCATTCCCATCGCCAACATTCCCACCATCCCCATTGTTCCCATTGTTCCCATTGTTCCCATTATTCCCGTCATTCCCATTATTTCTATTATTTCCAGCATTCCCAACCCCATTATTTCCATTCCCATCGCCAACATTCCCACCATCCCCGTTGTTCCCATTGTTCCCATTGTTCCCACCATTCCCGCCATTCCCGCCGTTCCCGCCGTTCCCGCCGTCCCTTACGCGATGGCCTCCACCATGGCCAGCCCCATCCGGATGGAGCACGCCGCGTGGTCCTCCCGGAATTCCGGCAGCCCGCAGATGCAGTAGTAGCAGTCCCCCAGGATCTTGATCCGCAGCTGGTGGTGTTTCTGGGAAAAGCGCCGGAATTCCGCGAGACACATCCCGCCCAATTCCCGACGCCGACGCAAACCCGCTGATTTTTCCACCCCTCCCAAACATCAGGGCGCTTCCACCATCCCTCACACTTCCAACTCCCCCATCATCCCCCACCCCGGATTTTTTGGGAATTTTTGGGGATTTTTTTTGGAGGCCTTTTTGGGGATTTTTTGGAATTTTTCTGGGAATTCCGGAAGCACTCACGGCCGCCAGCTTGTCGAAGCGGGCGAAGAGCTCGTTGAGGAGCTTGACGAGCTCCTGGGCGCTGCAGGACGAGGAGAGCTGCGTGAAGCCCACGATGTCCGCGAACAGGATGCTGCGGGAACAGCCACGCCCACAGCATTCCCACCAAAATTCCAGTTTTCCACACCCCCAAAAAGAAAAAAAATCTGGGATAGGGCGAAAATGATGCTCCACACACTCAATCCCAGTTTCCCCATCACCATCTTCTCTAAAAATCCTTCTGGGTATGGTGAAAATGCCGCTCGGAAACCCAATCCCAACTTCCCCCCAGAAATTCCCATTTTGCCCCAAGAAAAATTCTGGATTCAGCAAAAATGCCGGATTCAGCAAAAATACCGCTCTCAAACTCAATCCCAACTTTTCCCTGAAATTCCCATTTTCCCAAAAAAACAAACTCGATCCCAGCTTCCCCTTTCTTGTTTTTCCCCAAAAAATTCCTGGATTCAGAGAAAACACCGCTTGACAAACTCAATCCCAACCTCCCCATGAAATTCCCGTTTTCCCAAAAAAGTAAACTTAGTTCAAATTTCCCCATTCCTATTTTCTCTAAAAAAAATTCCTGGATATGGTGAAAATAACGATCTACAAACTAAATCCCAATTTACCCATCCCCATTATTCCCAAAAAACCCAAACTCAATACCAACTTCCCTCTGAAATTCCCATTTTACCCCAAGAAAAACCCCGGATATGGTAAGAATGACGCTTTACAAACTCAATCTAAACTTCTTCCCAAAATTCTCGTTTTCCCAAAAACATAAACTCAATTCCAACTTCCCTCTGAAATTCCCATTTTCCCTAAAAATATCCCTGATTCGGTGAAAATACCCTTCAACAAACTCAATCCCAACCTATCGGAGAAATTCCCGTTTTCCCAAAAAAGCAAAGTCAGTCCCAACTTCCCCATTCCCATTTACCCTAAAAAAACTTCCTGGATATGGTGAAAACACCTCTCAGGAAACGCAATCGCAACTTCCCTCCTGAAATTCCCTTTTTCCCCCAAGAAAAATTCTGGATTCAGCAAAAACACCGCTCTACAAACTCAATCCCAACTTCTCCCCAAAATTCCCATTTTCCCAAAAAAACCAAGCTCAATCTCAGCTTCCCTTTCTTGTTTTTCCCCAAAAATTCCTGGATTCAGCAAAAACACCACTCGACAAACTCAATCCCAACCTCCCCATGAAATTCCCGTTTTCCAGAAAAGCAAAGTCTGTCCCAACTTCCCCATTCCAATTTTCCCTAAAAAAGTTTCTGGATATGGTGAAAATAATGATCTACAAACTCAATCCCAACTTCTCCTTTCCCGTTTTCAAAAAAAAAAAAAAAAAAAAATCCTGGATTCAGCAAAAACACCGCTCTACAAACTCAATCCCAACTTCTCCCCAAAATTCCCATTTTCCCAAAAACCAAGCTCAATCTCAGCTTCCCTTTCTTGTTTTTCCCCAAAAATTCCTGGATTCAGCAAAAACACCACTCGACAAACTCAATCCCAACCTCCCCATGAAATTCCGTTTTCCAGAAAAAGCAAAGTCTGTCCCAACTTCCCCATTCCAATTTTCCCTAAAAAAGTTTCTGGATATGGTGAAAATAATGATCTACAAACTCAATCCCAACTTCTCCTTTCCGTTTTCAAAAAAAAAAAAAAAAAAAAATCCTGGATTCAGCAAAAACACCGCTCTACAAACTCAATCCCAACTTCTCCCCAAAATTCCCATTTTTCCCAAAAAACCAAGCTCAATCTCAGCTTCCCCTTTCTTGTTTTTCCCCAAAAAATTCCTGGATTCAGCAAAAACACCACTCGACAAACTCAATCCCAACCTCCCCATGAAATTCCTGTTTTCCCGAAAAAGCAAAGTCAGTCCCAACTTCCCCATTCCCATTTTCCCTAAAAAAGTTTCTGGATATGGTGAAAATAATACGCTACAAACTCAATCCCAACTTCTCCTCAAATTCCCATTTTCTCAGAAAACAAACTCAATCCCAACTTCTCCTTTCCGTTTTCACAAAAAAAAAAAAAAATCCTGGATTCAGCAAAAACACCGCTATACAAACTCAATCTCAATTTCTCTCCAAAATTCC
>JAKWBO010001675.1:0-11308 GCA_034336685.1 Luscinia luscinia
TCTGCACGCCCAGCCACGGGTGGGCCGGCCGTGGCGGCACACCCAGAGGCAACCGCAGGCCCTTCTGCACGCCTCACCCACGGGTGGGCCGGCCGTGGCGGCACACCCAGAGGCACACGCAAACACTTCTGCACGCCCACCCACGGGTGGGCCGGCCGTGGCGGCACACCCAGTGCCACACGCAAACAGTTCTGCACGCCCACCCACGGGTGGGCCAGCCGTGGCGGCACACCCAGAGGCAAACGCAGGCCCTTCTGCACGCCCACCCACGGGGTGGGCCGGCCGTGGCGGCACAGCCAGAGGCAACCCCAGGCCCTTCTGCACGCCCACCCACGGGTGGGCCGGCCGTGGCGGCACACCCAGTGGCACACGCAAACAGCTTCTGCACGCCCACCCACGGGTGGGCCGGCCGTGGCGGCACACCCAGTGGCACACCGCAAACAGTTCTGCACGCCCACCCACGGGTGGGCAGGCCGTGGCGGCACACCCAGAGGCAACCGCAAACTCTTCTGCACGCCCACCCACGGGTGGGCCGGCCGTGGCGGCACACCCAGAGGCAACACGCAGGCTCTTCTGCACGCCCACTCCACGGGTGGGCCGGCCGTGGCGGCACACCCAGTGGCACACGCAAACAGTTCTGCACGCCCACCCACGGGTGGGCCGGCCGTGGCGGCACACCCAGTGGCACACGCAAACCGTTCTGCACGCCCACTCCACGGGTGGGCCGGCCGTGGCGGCACACCCAGAGGCAACACGCAAACCCTTCTGCACGCCCACCCACGGGTGGGCCGGCCGTGGCGGCACACCCAGTGGCACACGCAAACCGTTCTGCACGCCCACCCACGGGTGGGCCGGCCGTGGCGGCACACCCAGAGGCAACCGCAAACCCTTCTGCACGCCCACCCACGGGTGGGCCGGCCGTGGCGGCACACCCAGAGGCAACCGCAAACACTTCTGCACGCCCACCCACGGGTGGGCCGGCCGTGGCGGCACACCCAGAGGCAACACGCAGGCCCTTCTGCACGCCCACCCACGGGTGGGCCGGCCGTGGCGGCACACCCAGTGGCACACGCAAACAGTTCTGCACGCCCACCCACGGGTGGGCCGGCCGTGGCGGCACACCCAGAGGCACACGCAAGCAGTTCTGCACGCCCACCCACGGGTGGGCCGGCCGTGGCGGCACACCCAGAGGCAAACGCAGGCACTTCTGCACGCCCACCCACGGGTGGGCCGGCCGTGGCGGCACACCCAGAGGCAACCCCAGGCCCTTCTGCACGCCCACCCACGGGTGGGCCGGCCGTGGCGGCACACCCAGTGGCACACGCAAACAGTTCTGCACGCCCACCCACGGGTGGGCCGGCCGTGGCGGCACACCCAGTGGCACACGCAAACCGTTCTGCACGCCCACCCACGGGTGGGCCGGCCGTGGCGGCACACTCAGAGGCAACCGCAAACCCTTCTGCACGCCCACCCACGGGTGGGCCGGCCGTGGCGGCACATCCAGTGGCACACGCAAACAGTTCTGCACGCCCACCCACGGGTGGGCCGGCCGTGGCGGCACACACAGAGCCCCACGCAGGCCCATCTGCACGCCCACCCACCGGTGGGCCGGCAGTGGCGGCACACCCAGAGGCACACGCAAACAGTTCTGCACGCGTACCCGCGGATGGGCCGGCCGTGGCGGCAAACCCAGAAGCAAAAAGCGGCTATTCTGCACGCCTACCAACGGGTGGGCCGGCCGTGGCGGCACACCCAGAGACAAACGCAAACCCTTCTGCAAGCCCACCAACGGGTGGGCCGGCCGTGGCGGCACATCCAGTGGCACACGCAAACAGTTCTGCACGCCCACCCACGGGTGGGCCGGCCGTGGCGGCACACCCAGTGGCACACGCAAACAGTTCTGCACGCCCACCCACGGGTGGGCCGGCCGTGGCGGCACACCCAGAGGCACACGCAAACAGTTCTGCACGCCCACCCACGGGTGGGCCGGCCGTGGCGGCACACCCAGTGGCACACGCAAACAGTTCTGCACGCCCACCCACGGGTGGGCCGGCCGTGGCGGCACACCCAGAGGCACACGCAAACAGTTCTGCACGCCCACCCACGGGTGGGCCGGCCGTGGCGGCACACCCAGAGGCAACCCCAGGCCCTTCTGCACGCCCACCCACGGGTGGGCCGGCCGTGGCGGCACACCCAGTGGCACACGCAAACAGCTTCTGCACGCCCACCCACGGGTGGGCCGGCCGTGGCGGCACACCCAGTGGCACACGCAAACCCTTCTGCACGCTCACCCACGGGTGGGCCGGCCGTGGCGGCACACCCAGAGGCACACGCAAGCAGCTTCTGCACGCCCACCCACGGGTGGGCCGGCCGTGGCGGCACACCCAGAGGCAACCGCAAACCCTTCTGCACGCCCACCCACGGGTGGGCCGGCCGTGGCGGCACACCCAGAGGCAAACGCAGGCACTTCTGCACGCCCACCCACGGGTGGGCCGGCCGTGGCGGCACACCCAGAGGCAAACGCAGGCCCTTCTGCACGCCCACCCACGGGTGGGCCGGCCGTGGCGGCACACCCAGAGGCAACACGCAAACATTTCTGCACGCCCACTCCACGGGTGGGCCGGCCGTGGCGGCACACCCAGAGGCAACCCGCAGGCCCTTCTGCACGCCCACCCACGGGTGGGCCGGCCGTGGCGGCACACCCAGTGGCACACGCAAACAGTTCTTGCACGCCCACCCACGGGTGGGCCGGCCGTGGCGGCACACCCAGAGGCACACGCAGGCACTTCTGCACGCCCACTCCACGGGTGGGCCGGCCGTGGCGGCACACCCAGTGGCAACACGCAAAGAGTTCTGCACGCCCACCCACGGGTGGGCCGGCCGTGGCGGCACACCCAGAGGCACACGCAAACAGTTCTGCACGCCCACCCACGGGTGGGCCGGCCGTGGCGGCACACCCAGAGGCAACACGCAAACCCTTCTGCACGCCCACCCACGGGTGGGCCGGCCGTGGCGGCACACCCAGAGGCACACGCAGGCACTTCTGCACGCCCACCCACGGGTGGGCCGGCCGTGGCGGCACAACCAGAGGCAACACGCAGGCCCTTCTGCACGCCCACTCACGGGTGGGCCGGCCGTGGCGGCACACCCAGAGGCAACACGCAGGCCGTTCTGCACGCTCACCCACGGGTGGGCCGGCCGTGGCGGCACACCCAGAGGCAACCGCAAACCCTTCTGCACGCCCACCCACGGGTGGGCCGGCCGTGGCGGCACATCCAGTGGCACACGCAAACAGTTCTGCACGCCCACCCACGGGTGGGCCGGCCGTGGCGGCACACCCAGTGGTACACGCAAACAGTTCTGCACGCCCAGCCACGGGTGGGCCGGCCGTGGCGGCACACCCAGAGGCAACCGCAGGCCCTTCTGCACGCCCACCCACGGGTGGGCCGGCCGTGGCGGCACACCCAGAGGCAAACGCAGGCCCTTCTGCACGCCCACCCACGGGTGGGCCGGCCGTGGCGGCACACCCAGTGGCACACGCAAACAGTTCTGCACGCCCACCCACGGGTGGGCCAGCCGTGGCGACACACCCAGAGGCAAACGCAGGCACTTCTGCACGCCCACCCACGGGTGGGCCAGCCGTGGCGGCACACCCAGAGGCAAACGCAGGCACTTCTGCACGCCCACCCACGGGTGGGCCGGCCGTGGCGGCACACCCGGAGGCAACCCCAGGCCCTTCTGCACGCCCACCCACGGGTGGGCCGGCCGTGGCGGCACACCCAGAGGCAACCCCAGGCCCTTCTGCACGCCCACCCACGGGTGGGCCGGCCGTGGCGGCACACTTAGTGGCACACGCAAACAGTTCTGCACGCCCACCCACGGGTGGGCCAGCCGTGGCGGCACACCCAGAGGCAACCGCAGGCCGTTCTGCAGGCTCACCCACGGGTGGGCCGGCCGTGGCGGCACACCCAGTGGCACACGCAAACACTTCTGCACGCCCACCCACGGGTGGGCCGGCCGTGGCGGCACATCCAGTGGCACTCGCAAACAGTTCTGCACGCCCACCCACGGGTGGGCCGGCCGTGGCGGCACACACAGAGCCCCACGCAGGCCCATCTGCACGCCCACCCACCGGTGGGCCGGCAGTGGCGGCACACCCAGAGGCACACGCAAACAGTTCTGCACGCGTACCCACGGGTGGGCCGGCCGTGGCGGCAAACCCAGAAGCAAAAGCGGCTATTCTGCACGCCTACCAACGGGTGGGCCGGCCGTGGCGGCACACCCAGAGACAAACGCAAACCCTTCTGCAAGCCCACCAACGGGTTGGCCGGCCGTGGCGGCACATCCAGTGGCACACGCAAACAGTTCTGCACGCCCACCCACGGGTGGGCCGGCCGTGGCGGCACACCCAGTGGCACACGCAAACAGTTCTGCACGCCCACCCACGGGTGGGCCGGCCGTGGCGGCACACCCAGAGGCACACGCAAACAGTTCTGCACGCCCACCCACAGGTGGGCCGGCCGTGGTGGCACACCCAGTGGATCACGCATACAGTTCTGCACGCCCACCCACGGGTTGGCCGGCCGTGGCGGCACACCCAGTGGCACACGCAAACAGTTCTGCACGCCCACCCACGGGTGGACCGGCCGTGGCGGCACACCCAGAGGCAAACGCAGGCACTTCTGCACGCCCACCCACGGGTGGGCCGGCCGTGGCGGCACACCCAGAGGCAACCGCAGGCCCTTCTGCACGCCCACCCACGGGTGGGCCGGCCGTGGCGGCACACCCAGAGGCAACCGCAAACACTTCTGCACGCCCACCCACGGGTGGGCCGGCCGTGGCGGCACACCCAGAGGCACACGCAGGCAGTTCTGCACGCCCACCCACGGGTGGGCCGGCCGTGGCGGCACACCCAGAGGCACACGCAAACAGTTCTGCACGCCCACCCACGGGTGGGCCGGCCGTGGCGGCACACCCAGAGGCAACTGCAGGCCCTTCTGCACGCCCACCCACGGGTGGGCCGGCCGTGGTGGCACACCCAGAGGCAACCCTAGGCGCTTCTGCACGCCTACCCACGGGTGGGCCGGCCGTGGCAGCACACGCAGAGGCAACTGCAGGCCCTTCTGCACGCCCACTCCACGAATGGGCCGGCCGTGGCGGCACACCCAGAGGCACACGATGGCCCTTCTGCACGCCCACCCACGGGTCAGCCGGCCGTGGCGGCACATCCAGAGGCACACGCAAACAGTTCTGCACGCCCACCCACGGGTGGGCCGGCCGTGGCGGCACACCCAGAGGCAATTGCAGGCTCTTCTGCACGCCCACCCACGGGTGGGCCGGCCGTGGCGGCACAGCCATTGGCACACGCAAACAGTTCTGCACGCCCACCCACGGGTGGGCCGGCCGTGGCGGCACACACAGAGGCCCCACGCAGGCCCTTCTGCACGCCCACCCACGGGTGGGCCGGCCGTGGCGGCACACCCAGAGGCAACCGCAGGCTCTTCTGCACGCCCACCCACGGGTGGGCCGGCCGTGGCGGCACACCCAGAGGCAACCCGCAGGCCCTTCTGCACGCCCACCCACGGGTGGGCCGGCCGTGGCGGCACACCCAGAGGCACACGCAAACTGTTCTGCACGCCCACTCCACGGGTGGGCCGGCCGTGGCGGCACACCCAGAGGCAACTGCAGGCCCTTCTGCACGCACACCCACGGGTGGGCCGGCCGTGGCGGCACACCCAGAGGCAATCGCAGGCCTCTTCTGCACGCCCACCCACGGGTGGGCCGGCCGTGGCGGCACACCCAGAGGCACACGCAAACAGTTCTGCACGCCCACCCACGGGTGAGCCGGCCGTGGCGGCACACCCAGAGGCAACCGCAGGCCTTTCTGCACGCCCATCCACGGGTGGGCCGGCCGTGGCGGCACACCCAGTGGCACACGCAAACAGTTCTGCACGCCCACCCACGGGTGGGCCGGCCGTGGCGGCACACCCAGAGGCAACCGCAAACTCTTCTGCACGCCCACCCACGGGTGGGCCGGCCGTGGCGGCACACCTAGTGGCACACGCAAACAGTTCTGCACGCCCACCCACGGGTGGGCCGGCCGTGGCGGCACACCCAGTGGCACACGCAAACCGTTCTGCACGCCCACCCACGGGTGGGCCGGCCGTGGCGGCACATCCAGTGGCACACGCAAACAGTTCTGCACGCCCACCCACGGGTGGGCCGGCCGTGGCGGCACACCCAGAGGCAACCGCAGGCCCTCCTGCACGCCCACCCACGGGTGGGCCGGCCGTGGCGGCACACCCAGAGGCAACCCCAGGCTTTTCTGCACGCCCACCCACGGGTGGGCCGGCCGTGGCGGCACACCCCGTGGCACACGCAAGCTCTTCTGCACGCCCACCCACGGGTGGGCCGGCCGTGCGGCACATCCAGTGGCATACGCAAACAGTTCTGCACGCCCACCCACGGGTGGGCCGGCCGTGGCGGCACACCCAGAGGCAAACGCAGGCACTTCTGCACGCCCACCCACGGGTGGGCCGGCCGTGGCGGCACACCCAGTGGCACACGCAAACAGTTCTGCACGCCCACCCACGGGTGGGCCGGCCGTGGCGGCACATCCAGTGGCACACGCAAACAGTTCTGCACGCCCACCCACGGGTGGGCCGGCCGTGGCGGCACACCCAGAGGCAACTGCAGGCCCTTCTGCACGCCCACCCACGGGTGGGCCGGCCGTGGTGGCACACCCAGAGGCAACCCCAGGCGCTTCTGCACGCTTACCCACGGGTGGGCCGGCCGTGGCAGCACACGCGGAGGCAACTGCAGGCCCTTCTGCACGCCCACCCACGAATGGGCGGCCGTGGCGGCACACCCAGAGGCACACGATGGCCCTTCTGCACGCCCACCCACGGGTCAGCCGGCCGTGGCGGCACATCCAGAGGCACACGCAAACAGTTCTGCACGCCCACCCACGGGTGGGCCGGCCGTGGCGGCACACACAGAGGCACACGCAGGCACTTCTGCACGCCCACCCACGGGTGGGCCGGCCGTGGCGGCACACCCAGTGGCACACGCAAACAGTTCTGCACGCCCACCCACGGGTGGGCCGGCCGTGGCGGCACACCCAGAGGCACACGCAGGCATCTTCTGCACGCCCACTCCACGGGTGGGCCGGCCGTGGCGGCACACCCAGAGGCAACACGCAGGCACTTCTGCACGCCCACCCACGGGTGGGCCGGCCGTGGCGGCACACCCAGAGGCACACGCAAACCCTTCTGCACGCCCACCCACGGGTGGGCCGGCCGTGGCGGCACACCCAGTGGCATCACGCAAACAGTTCTGCACGCCCACCCACGGGTGGGCCGGCCGTGGCGGCACACCCAGTGGCACACGCAGACACGTTCTGCACGCCCACCCACGGGTGGGCCGGCCGTGGCGGCACACCCAGTGGCACACGCAAACAGTTCTGCACGCCCACCCACGGGTGGGCCGGCCGTGGCGGCACACCCAGAGGCAACCGCAGGCCCTTCTGCACGCCCACCCACGGGTGGGCCGGCCGTGGCGGCACACCCAGAGGCACACGCAAACAGTTCTGCACGCCCACCCACGGGTGGGCCGGCCGTGGCGGCACACCCAGAGGCAACCGCAAACCCTTCTGCACGCCCACCCACGGGTGGGCCGGCCGTGGCGGCACACCCAGAGGCAACCGCAGGCCCTTCTGCACGCCCACCCACGGGTGGGCCGGCCGTGGCGGCACACCCAGAGGCAACCGCAGGCCCTTCTGCACGCCCACCCACGGGTGGGCCGGCCGTGGCGGCACACCCAGAGGCAACACGCAAACAGTTCTGCACGCCCACCCACGGGTGGGCCGGCCGTGGCGGCACACCCAGTGGCACACGCAAACAGTTCTGCACGCCCACCCACGGGTGGGCCGGCCGTGGCGGCACACCCAGAGGCAACCGCAAACCCTTCTGCACGCCCACCCACGGGTGGGCCGGCCGTGGCGGCACACCCAGAGGCAAACGCAAACACTTCTGCACGCCCACCCACGGGTGGGCCGGCCGTGGCGGCACACCCAGAGGCACACGCAAACAGTTCTGCACGCCCACCCACGGGTGGGCCGGCCGTGGCGGCACACCCAGAGGCAACCGCAGGCCCTTCTGCACGCCCACCCACGGGTGGGCCGGCCGTGGCGGCACACCCAGTGGCACACGCAAACAGTTCTGCACGCCCACCCACGGGTGGGCCGGCCGTGGCGGCACACCCAGAGGCAACCGCAAACCCTTCTGCACGCCCACCCACGGGTGGGCCGGCCGTGGCGGCACACCCAGTGGCACACGCAAACAGTTCTGCACGCCCACCCACGGGTGGGCCGGCCGTGGCGGCACACCCAGTGGCACACGCAAACCGTTCTGCACGCCCACCCACGGGTGGGCCGGCCGTGGCGGCACACCCAGAGGCAACCGCAGGCCCTTCTGCACGCCCACCCACGGGTGGGCCGGCCGTGGCGGCACACCCAGTGGCACACGCAAGCTCTTCTGCACGCCCACCCACGGGTGGGCCGGCCGTGGCGGCACACCCAGTGGCACACGCAAACAGTTCTGCACGCCCACCCACGGGTGGGCCGGCCGTGGCGGCACACCCAGAGGCAAACGCAGGCACTTCTGCACGCCCACCCATGGGTGGGCCGGCCGTGGCGGCACACCCAGTGGCACACGCAAACAGTTCTGCACGCCCACCCACGGGTGGGCCGGCCGTGGCGGCACATCCAGTGGCACACGCAAACAGTTCTGCACGCCCACCCACGGGTGGGCCGGCCGTGGCGGCACACCCAGAGGCAACTGCAGGCCCTTCTGCACGCCCACCCACGGGTGGGCCGGCCGTGGTGGCACACCCAGAGGCAACCCCAGGCGCTTCTGCACGCTTACCCACGGGTGGGCCGGCCGTGGCAGCACACGCGGAGGCAACTGCAGGCCCTTCTGCACGCCCACCCACGAATGGGCGGCCGTGGCGGCACACCCAGAGGCACACGATGGCCCTTCTGCACGCCCACCCACGGGTCAGCCGGCCGTGGCGGCACATCCAGAGGCACACGCAAACAGTTCTGCACGCCCACCCACTGGTGGGCCGGCCGTGGCGGCACACCCAGAGGCAATTGCAGGCCCTTCTGCACGCCCACCCACGGGTGGGCCGGCCGTGGCGGCACAGCCATTGGCACACGCAAACAGTTCTGCACGCCCACCCACGGGTGGGCCGGCCGTGGCGGCACACACAGAGCCCCACGCAGGCCCTTCTGCACGCCCACCCACGGGTGGGCCGGCCGTGGCGGCACACCCAGAGGCAACCGCAGGCCCTTCTGCACGCCCACCCACGGGTGGGCCGGCCGTGGCGGCACACCCAGAGGCAACCGCAAACCCTTCTGCACGCCCACCCACGGGTGGGCCGGCCGTGGCGGCACACCCAGTGGATCACGCAAACAGTTCTGCACGCCCACCCACGGGTGGGCCGGCCGTGGCGGCACACCCAGAGGCAAACGCAGGCACTTCTGCACGCCCACCCACGGGTGGGCCGGCCGTGGCGGCACACCCAGAGGCACACGCAAACTGTTTTGCACGCCCACCCACGGGTGGGCCGGCCGTGGCGGCACACCCAGAGGCAACTGCAGGCCCTTCTGCACGCCCACCCACGGGTGGGCCGGCCGTGGCGGCACACCCAGAGGCAATTGCAGGCCCTTCTGCACGCCCACCCACGGGTGGGCCGGCCGTGGCGGCACACCCAGTGGCACACGCAAACAGTTCTGCACGCCCACCACGGGTGAACCGGCCGTGGCGGCACACCCAGAGGCAACCGCAGGCCCTTCTGCACGCCCACCCACGGGTGGGCCGGCCGTGGCGGCACACCCAGAGGCAACCGCAAACCCTTCTGCACGCCCACCCACGGGTGGGCCGGCCGTGGCGGCACACCCAGTGGCACACGCAAACACTTCTGCACGCCCACCCACGGGTGGGCCGGCCGTGGCGGCACACCCAGAGGCAACCGCAGGCCCTTCTGCACGCCCACCCACGGGTGGGCCGGCCGTGGCGGCACACCCAGAGGCAACCGCAGGCCCTTCTGCACGCCCACCCACGGGTGGGCCGGCCGTGGCGGCACACCCAGAGGCAACACGCAGACAGTTCTGCACGCCCACTCACGGGTGGGCCGGCCGTGGCGGCACACCCAGAGGCACACGCAAACAGTTCTGCACGCCCACCCACGGGTGGGCCGGCCGTGGCGGCACACCCAGAGGCAACCGCAGGCTCTTCTGCACGCCCACCCACGGGTGGGCCGGCCGTGGCGGCACACCCAGAGGCACACGCAGGCCCTTCTGCACGCCCACCCACGGGTGGGCCGGCCGTGGCGGCACACCCAGAGGCACACGCAAACAGTTCTGCACGCCCACCCACGGGTGGGCCGGCCGTGGTGGCACACCCAGAGGCAACTGCAGGCTCTTCTGCACGCCCACCCACGGGTGGGCCGGCCGTGGCGGCACACCCAGTGGCACACGCAAACAGTTCTGCACGCCCACCACGGGTGAACCGGCCGTGGAGGCACACCCAGAGGCAACCGCAGGCCTTTCTGCACACCCATCCACGGGTGGGCCGGCCGTGGCGGCACACCCAGTGGCACACGCAGGCACTTCTGCACGCCCACCGACGGGTGGGCCGGCCGTGGCGGCACACCCAGAGGCAAACGCAAACCCTTCTGCACGCCCACCCACGGGTGGGCCGGCCGTGGCGGCACACCCAGTGGCACACGCAAACACTTCTGCACGACCACCCACGGGTGGGCCGGCCGTGGCAGCACACCCAGAGGAACCGCAAACCCTTCTGCACGCCCACCTACGGGTGGGCTGGCCGTGGCGGCACACCCAGAGGCAAACGCAGGCACTTCTGCACGCCCACCCACGGGTGGGCCGGCCGTGGCGGCACACCCAGAGGCAACCCCAGGCCCTTCTGCACGCCCACCCACGGGTGGGCCGGCCGTGGCGGCACACCCAGAGGCAACCGCAGGCCTTTCTGCACACCCACCCACGAATGGGCCGGCCGCAGCGGCACACCCAGAGGCACACACAAACAGTTCTGCACGCCCACCCACGGGTGGGCCGGCCGTGGCGGCACACCCAGAGGCAACTGCAGGCCCTTCTGCACGCCCACCCACGGGTGGGCCGGCCGTGGTGGCACACCCAGTGGCACACGCAAAGAGTTTTGCACGCCACTCCACGCAGTGTGGCCGGCCGAGGTGCTGAGTCTTGTGTCCCAGTTACCAGGTTAAC
>JAKWBO010001676.1:0-11307 GCA_034336685.1 Luscinia luscinia
TTGTGCAATTTCTGGGGCATTTTTGTCTTTCTTAGTGGGTGTTTTTAGGCAATTTCCTGGGTTGCTAAGGTTCAATTTATGCTGGATTTTTCCTGATGTTTTCCCCCAATAATGCTTGGAATTTTGACCGGTTTGGGCTGTTTCAGTGTCGATTTTAGGACTATTTCTGGCCATTTTCATATGGATTTTGAGGGGATTTTTGTTTCTTAGTGCCAATTTGGTAGGCTGATTTTCCCTGGATTTTTCCTCATGCTATCCCATCCATCCTTGGTAATTTTGGCAGATTGTAGATGGTTTTGTACAGATTCCTGGAGATTTTGGGCCATTTTTGCACCATTTTGGGGGTTCTGGGCCATTTAAGTCTCATTTCCTTTGGAAGTTTGCCCAGTTATTTTTCCACTTTTTCCTTAGAAAGTCCAGGTCACTCCCTGGGTTTTGGGGGCAGATATTCGGAGTTTTTCTGGCCATTTTTGGTGCAATTTCTGGAGGATTTCTGTGTTTTTAGTAGGAATTTTTAGGCATTTCCTGGGGTTGCTAAGGTTCAATTTATGCTGGATTTTTCCTGATGTTTTCCCCAATAATGCTTGGAATTTTGACCGGTTTGGGCTGTTTCAGTGTCGATTTTAGGACTATTTCTGGCCATTTTCATATGGATTTTGAGGGATTTTTGTTTCTTAGTGCCAATTTGGTAGGCTAATTTTCCCTGGATTTTTCTGGATGCTATCCCATCGATCCTTGATATTTTGGCAGATTGTAGATGGTTTTTGTACAGATTCCTGGAGATTTTGGGCCATTTTTTGGGGGATTTTGGGCCATTTATAGTCTCATTTCCTTTGGAAGTTTGCCCAGATATTTTTCCAGTTCTTTTCCTCAGAAATTCCAGGTCACTCCCTGGGTTTTGGGGCTATGTATTAGGAGTTTTTCTGGCCATTCTTTGTGCAATTTCTGGAGGATTTTGTCTTTCTTAGTGGGTATTTTTAGGCGATTTCCTGGGTTGCTAAGGTTCAATTTATGCTGGATTTTTCCTGATGTTTTCCCCAATAATGCTTGGAATTTTGACCGGTTTGGACTGTTTCAGTGTCGATTTTAGGACTATTTCTGGCCATTTTCATATGGATTTTGAGGGATTTTTGTTTCTAGGTGCCAATTTGGTAGGCTGATTTTCCCTGGATTTTCCTCATGCTATCCCATCGATCCTTCGTAATTTGGCAGATTTTAGATGGTTTTGTACAGATTCCTGGAGATTTTGGGCCATTTTGCATTTTTGGGGGATTTTGGGCCATTTAAAGTCTCATTTCCTTTGGAAGTTTGCCCAGTTATTTTTCCAGTTTTTCCTCAGAAATTCCAGGTCAATCCCTGGGTTTTGGGGCCAGTTATTAGGAGTTTTCTGGCCATTCTTTGTGCTATTTCTGGGGGATTTTTGTCTTTCTTAGTGGGTGGTTTTAGGCAATTTCCTGGGTTGCTAAGGTTCAATTTATGCTGGATTTTTCCTGATGTTTTCCCCAATAATGCTTGGAATTTTGACCGGTTTGGACTGTTTCAGTGTCGATTTTAGGACTATTTCTGGCCATTTTCATATGGATTTTGAGGGATTTTTGTTTCTTAGTGCCAGTTTGTTAGGCTGATTTTCCCTGGATTTTTTCCTGATGTTTTCCCCAATAATGCTTGGAATTTTGACCGGTTTGGGCTGTTTCAGTGTCGATTTTAGGATTATTTCTGGCCATTTTCATAGGGGATTTTGAGGGGATTTTTGTTTCTAGGTGCCGATTTGGTAGGCTGATTTTCTCTGGATTTTTCCTCATGCTATCCCATCCATCTTTCGTAATTTGGCAGATTGTAGATGGTTTTGTACAGATTCCTGGAGATTTTGGGCCATTTTTGCAGTTTTGGGGGTTTGGGCCATTTAAAGTCTCATTTCCTTTGGAAGTTTGCCCAGTTATTTTCCACTTTTTCCTCAGCAATTCCAGGTCACTCCCTGGGTTTTGGGCCAGTTATTAGGAGTTTTTCTGGTCATTCTTTGTGCAATTTCTGGGGGATTTTGTCTTTCTTAGTGGGTGTTTTTAGGCAATTTCCTGGGTTGCTAAGGTTCAATTTATGCTGGATTTTTCCTGATGTTTTCCCCAATAATGCTTGGAATTTTGACCGGTTTGGGCTGTTTCAGTGTCGATTTTAGGATTATTTCTGGCCATTTTCATAGGGATTTTGAGGGATTTTTGTTTCTAGGTGCCAATTTGGTAGGCTGATTTTCCCTGGATTTTTCCTCATGCTATCCCATCGATCCTTCGTAATTTGGCAGATTTTAGATGGTTTTGTACAGATTCCTGGAGATTTTGGGCCATTTTTGCATTTTTGGGGGATTTTGGGCCATTTAAAGTCTCATTTCCTTTGGAAGTTTGCCCAGTTATTTTTCCAGTTTTTCCTCAGAAATTCCAGGTCAATCCCTGGGTTTTGGGCCAGTTATTAGGAGTTTTTCTGGCCATTCTTTGTGCTATTTCTGGGGGATTTTTGTCTTTCTTAGTGGGTGGTTTTAGGCAATTTCCTGGGGTTGCTAAGGTTCAATTTATGCTGGATTTTTCCTGATGTTTTCCCCAATAATGCTTGGAATTTTGACCGGTTTGGACTGTTTCAGTGTCGATTTTAGGACTATTTCTGGCCATTTTCATATGGATTTTGAGGGATTTTTGTTTCTTAGTGCCAGTTTGTTAGGCTGATTTTCCCTGGATTTTTCCTGATGTTTTCCCCAATAATGCTTGGAATTTTGACCGGTTTGGGCTGTTTCAGTGTCGATTTTAGGATTATTTCTGGCCATTTTCATAGGGATTTTGAGGGGATTTTTGTTTCTAGGTGCCGATTTGGTAGGCTGATTTTCTCTGGATTTTTCCTCATGCTATCCCATCCATCTTTCGTAATTTGGCAGATTGTAGATGGTTTTGTACAGATTCCTGGAGATTTTGGGCCATTTTTGCAGTTTTTGGGGGGTTTTGGGCCATTTAAAGTCTCATTTCCTTTGGAAGTTTGCCCAGTTATTTTTCCACTTTTTCCTCAGCAATTCCAGGTCACTCCCTGGGTTTTGGGCCAGTTATTAGGAGTTTTCTGGTCATTCTTTGTGCAATTTCTGGGGATTTTTGTCTTTCTTAGTGGGTGTTTTAGGCAATTTCCTGGGTTGCTAAGGTTCAATTTATGCTGGATTTTTCCTGATGTTTTCCCCAATAATGCTTGGAATTTTGACCGGTTTGGGCTGTTTCAGTGTCGATTTTAGGATTATTTCTGGCCATTTTCATAGGGATTTTGAGGGGATTTTTGTTTCTTAGTGCCAATTTGGTAGGCTGATTTTCTCTGGATTTTTCCTCATGCTATCCCATCGATCCTTCGTAATTTGGCAGATTTTAGATGGTTTTGTACAGATTCCTGGAGATTTTGGTCCATTTTTGCATTTTTGGGGGATTTTGGGCCATTTAAAGTCTCATTTCCTTTGGAAGTTTGCCCAATTATGTTTCCAGTTTTTTCCTCAGCAATTCCAGGTCACTCCCTGGGTTTTGGGCCAGTTATTAGGAGTTTTTCTGGCCATTCTTTGTGCAATTTCTGGGGGATTTTGTCTTTCTTAGTGGGTGTTTTTAGGCAATTTCCTGGGGTTGCTAAGGTTCAATTTATGCTGGATTTTTTCCTGATGTTTTCCCCAATAATGCTTGGAATTTTGACCGGTTTGGACTGTTTCAGTGTCGATTTTAGGACTATTTCTGGCCATTTTCATATGGATTTTGAGGGGATTTTTGTTTCTTAGTGCCAATTTGGTAGGCTGATTTTCCCTGGATTTTTCCTCATGCTATCCCATCCATCCTTCGTAATTTGGCAGATTGTAGATGGTTTTGTACAGATTCCTGGAGATTTTGGGCCATTTTTGCATTTTTGGGGGTTTGGGCCATTTAAAGTCTCATTTCCTTTGGAAGTTTGCCCAGTTATTTTTCCACTTTTTCCCTTAGAAAGTCCAGGTCACTCCCTGGGTTTTGGGGCAGATATTCGGAGTTTTTCTGGCCATTTTTGGTGCAATTTCTGGAGGATTTCTGTGTTTTTAGTAGGAATTTTTAGGCATTTTCCTGGGTTGCTAAGGTTCAATTTATGCTGGATTTTTCCTGATGTTTTCCCCAATAATGCTTGGAATTTTGACCGGTTTGGGCTGTTTCAGTGTCGATTTTAGGATTATTTCTGGCCATTTTCATATGGATTTTGAGGGGATTTTTGTTTCTTAGTGCCAATTTGGTAGGCTGATTTTCCCTGGATTTTTTCCTGATGTTTTCCCCAATAATGCTTGGAATTTTGACCTGTTTGGACTGTTTCAGTGTCGATTTTAGGACTATTTCTGGCCATTTTCATATGGATTTTGAGGGGATTTTTGTTTCTTAGTGCCAGTTTGTTAGGCTGATTTTCCCTGGATTTTTCCTGATGTTTTCCCATCCATCCTTGGTATTTTGGCACATTGCAGATGGTTTTGTACAGATTCCTGGAGATTTTGGGCCATTTTTGCATTTTTGGGGGGATTTTGGGCCATTTAAAGTCTCATTTCCTTTGGAAGTTTGCCCAGTTATTTTTCCAGTTTTTCCTCAGAAATTCCTGGTCACTCCCTGGGTTTTGGGCCAGGTATTAGGAATTTTTCTGGCCATTCTTTGTGCAATTTCTGGGGCATTTTGTCTTTCTTATTGGGTGTTTTTAGACAATTTCCTGGGTTGCTAAGGTTCAATTTATGCTGGATTTTTCCTGATGTTTTCCCCAATACTGCTTGGAATTTTGACCAGTTTTGGCTGTTTCAGTGTCGATTTTAGGACTATTTCTGGCCATTTTCATATGGATTTTGAGGGATTTTTGTTTCTTAGTGCCAATTTGGTAGGCTGATTTTCCCTGGATTTTTCCTCATGCTATCCCATCCATCCTTGGTAATTTGGCAGATTGTAGATGGTTTTGTACAGATTCCTGGAGATTTTGGGCCATTTTTGCACCATTTTGGGGGTTCTGGGCCATTTTAAGTCTCATTTCCTTTGGAAGTTTGCCCTCTTATTTTTCCACTTTTTTCCCTTAGAAAGTCCAGGTCACTCCCTGGGTTTTGGGGCAGATATTCGGAGTTTTTCTGGCCATTTTTGGTGCAATTTCTGGAGGATTTCTGTGTTTTTTAGTAGGAATTTTTAGGCATTTTCCTGGGTTGCTAAGGTTCAATTTATGCTGGATTTTTCCTGATGTTTTCCCCAATAATGCTTGGAATTTTGACCGGTTTGGGCTGTTTCAGTGTCGATTTTAGGACTATTTCTGGCCATTTTCATATGGATTTTGAGGGGATTTTTGTTTCTTAGTGCCAATTTGGTAGGCTAATTTTCCTGGATTTTTCTGGATGCTATCCCATCAATCCTTGATATTTTGGCAGATTGTAGATGGTTTTGTACAGATTCCTGGAGATTTTGGGCCATTTTTTGGGGGATTTTGGGCCATTTTAAGTCTCATTTCCTTTGGAAGTTTGCCCAGATATTTTTCCAGTTCTTTCCTCAGAAATTCCAGGTCACTCCCTGGGTTTTGGGGCTATGTATTAGGAGTTTTTCTGGCCATTCTTTGTGCAATTTCTGGGGATTTTGTCTTTCTTAGTGGGTATTTTTAGGCGATTTCCTGGGGTTGCTAAGGTTCGCTTTTCCTGGATTTTTCCTGATGTTTTCCCCAATAATGCTTGGAATTTTGACCTGTTTGGACTGTTTCAGTGTCGATTTAGGACTATTTCTGGCCATTTTCATATGGATTTTGAGGGGATTTTTGTTTCTAGGTGCCAATTTGGTAGGCTGATTTTCCCTGGATTTTTCCTCATGCTATCCCATCGATCCTTCGTAATTTGGCAGATTTTAGATGGTTTTTGTACAGATTCCTGGAGATTTTGGGCCATTTTTTGCATTTTTTGGGGGGATTTTGGGCCATTTAAAGTCTCATTTCCTTTGGAAGTTTGCCCAGTTATTTTTCCAGTTTTTTCCTCAGAAATTCCAGGTCAATCCCTGGGTTTTGGGCCAGTTATTAGGAGTTTTTCTGGCCATTCTTTGTGCTATTTCTGGGGGATTTTTGTCTTTCTTAGTGGGTGGTTTTAGGCAATTTCCTGGGTTGCTAAGGTTCAATTTATGCTGGATTTTTTCCTGATGTTTTCCCCAATAATGCTTGGAATTTTGACCGGTTTGGACTGTTTCAGTGTCGATTTTAGGACTATTTCTGGCCATTTTCATATGGATTTTGAGGGGATTTTTTGTTTCTTAGTGCCAGTTTGTTAGGCTGATTTTCCTGGATTTTTTCCTGATGTTTTCCCCAATAATGCTTGGAATTTTGACCGGTTTGGGCTGTTTCAGTGTCGATTTTAGGATTATTTCTGGCCATTTTCATAGGGGATTTTGAGGGGATTTTTGTTTCTAGGTGCCGATTTGGTAGGCTGATTTTCTCTGGATTTTTCCTCATGCTATCCCATCCATCTTTCGTAATTTGGCAGATTGTAGATGGTTTTTGTACAGATTCCTGGAGATTTTGGGCCATTTTTGCAGTTTTGGGGGTTTTGGGCCATTTAAAGTCTCATTTCCTTTGGAAGTTTGCCCAGTTATTTTTCCACTTTTTCCTCAGCAATTCCAGGTCACTCCCTGGGTTTTGGGGCCAGTTATTAGGAGTTTTTCTGGTCATTCTTTGTGCAATTTCTGGGGATTTTTGTCTTTCTTAGTGGGTGTTTTTAGGCAATTTCCTGGGGTTGCTAAGGTTCAATTTATGCTGGATTTTTCCTGATGTTTTCCCCAATAATGCTTGGAATTTTGACCGGTTTGGGCTGTTTCAGTGTCGATTTTAGGATTATTTCTGGCCATTTTCATAGGGATTTTGAGGGGATTTTTGTTTCTAGGTGCCAATTTGGTAGGCTGATTTTCCCTGGATTTTTCCTCATGCTATCCCATCGATCCTTCGTAATTTGGCAGATTTTAGATGGTTTTGTACAGATTCCTGGAGATTTTGGGCCATTTTTGCATTTTTGGGGGATTTTGGGCCATTTAAAGTCTCATTTCCTTTGGAAGTTTGCCCAGTTATTTTTCCAGTTTTTCCTCAGAAATTCCAGGTCAATCCCTGGGTTTTGGGCCAGTTATTAGGAGTTTTTCTGGCCATTCTTTGTGCTATTTCTGGGGGATTTTTGTCTTTCTTAGTGGGTGGTTTTAGGCAATTTCCTGGGTTGCTAAGGTTCAATTTATGCTGGATTTTTCCTGATGTTTTCCCCAATAATGCTTGGAATTTTGACCGGTTTGGACTGTTTCAGTGTCGATTTTAGGACTATTTCTGGCCATTTTCATATGGATTTTGAGGGATTTTTGTTTCTTAGTGCCAGTTTGTTAGGCTGATTTTCCCTGGATTTTTTCCTGATGTTTTCCCCAATAATGCTTGGAATTTTGACCGGTTTGGGCTGTTTCAGTGTCGATTTTAGGATTATTTCTGGCCATTTTCATAGGGATTTTGAGGGGATTTTTGTTTCTAGGTGCCGATTTGGTAGGCTGATTTTCTCTGGATTTTTCCTCATGCTATCCCATCCATCTTTCGTAATTTGGCAGATTGTAGATGGTTTTTGTACAGATTCCTGGAGATTTTGGGCCATTTTTGCAGTTTTTGGGGGATTTTGGGCCATTTAAAGTCTCATTTCCTTTGGAAGTTTGCCCAGTTATTTTTCCACTTTTTCCTCAGCAATTCCAGGTCACTCCCTGGGGTTTTGGGGCCAGTTATTAGGAGTTTTTCTGGCCATTCTTTGTGCAATTTCTGGGGGATTTTGTCTTTCTTAGTGGGTGGTTTTAGGCAATTTCCTGGGGTTGCTAAGGTTCAATTTATGCTGGATTTTTCCTGATGTTTTCCCCAATAATGCTTGGAATTTTGACCGGTTTGGACTGTTTCAGTGTCGATTTTAGGACTATTTCTGGCCATTTTCATATGGATTTTGAGGGGATTTTTGTTTCTTAGTGCCAGTTTGTTAGGCTGATTTTCCCTGGATTTTTCCTGATGTTTTCCCCAATAATGCTTGGAATTTTGACCGGTTTGGGCTGTTTCAGTGTCGATTTTAGGATTATTTCTGGCCATTTTCATAGGGATTTTGAGGGATTTTTGTTTCTAGGTGCCAATTTGGTAGGCTGATTTTCTCTGGATTTTTCCTCATGCTATCCCATCCATCCTTCGTAATTTGGCAGATTGTAGATGGTTTTGTACAGATTCCTGGAGATTTTGGGGCCATTTTTGCATTTTTGGGGGATTTTGGGCCATTTAAAGTCTCATTTCCTTTGGAAGTTTGCCCAGTTATGTTTCCAGTTTTTCCTCAGCAATTCCAGGTCACTCCCTGGGTTTTGGGCCAGTTATTAGGAGTTTTCTGGCCATTCTTTGTGCAATTTCTGGGGGATTTTTGTCTTTCTTAGTGGGTGTTTTTAGGCAATTTCCTGGGTTGCTAAGGTTCAATTTATGCTGGATTTTTTCCTGATGTTTTCCCCAATAATGCTTGGAATTTTGACCGGTTTGGACTGTTTCAGTGTCGATTTTAGGACTATTTCTGGCCATTTTCATATGGATTTTGAGGGATTTTTGTTTCTTAGTGCCAATTTTGGTAGGCTGATTTTCCCTGGATTTTTCCTCATGCTATCCCATCCATCCTTCGTAATTTGGCAGATTGTAGATGGTTTTGTACAGATTCCTGGAGATTTTGGGCCATTTTTGCATTTTTGGGGGTTTTGGGCCATTTAAAGTCTCATTTCCTTTGGAAGTTTGCCCAGTTATTTTTCCACTTTTTTCCTTAGAAAGTCCAGGTCACTCCCTGGGTTTTGGGGCAGATATTCGGAGTTTTTCTGGCCATTTTTGGTGCAATTTCTGAAGGATTTCTGTGTTTTTAGTAGGAATTTTTAGGCATTTCCTGGGTTGCTAAGGTTCAATTTATGCTGGATTTTTCCTGATGTTTTCCCCAATAATGCTTGGAATTTTGACCGGTTTGGGCTGTTTCAGTGTCGATTTTAGGATTATTTCTGGCCATTTTCATATGGATTTTGAGGGGATTTTTGTTTCTTAGTGCCAATTTGGTAGGCTGATTTTCCCTGGATTTTTCCTGATGTTTTCCCAATAATGCTTGGAATTTTGACCTGTTTGGACTGTTTCAGTGTCGATTTTAGGACTATTTCTGGCCATTTTCATATGGATTTTGAGGGGATTTTTGTTTCTTAGTGCCAGTTTGTTAGGCTGATTTTCCCTGGATTTTCCTGATGTTTTCCCATCCATCCTTGGTATTTTGGCACATTGCAGATGGTTTTGTACAGATTCCTGGAGATTTTGGGCCATTTTTGCATTTTTGGGGGATTTTGGGCCATTTAAAGTCTCATTTCCTTTGGAAGTTTGCCCAGTTATTTTTCCAGTTTTTCCTCAGAAATTCCTGGTCACTCCCTGGGTTTTGGGCCAGGTATTAGGAATTTTTCTGGCCATTCTTTGTGCAATTTCTGGGGCATTTTGTCTTTCTTATTGGGTGTTTTTAGACAATTTCCTGGGGTTGCTAAGGTTCAATTTATGCTGGATTTTTCCTGATGTTTTCCCCAATACTGCTTGGAATTTTGACCAGTTTTGGCTGTTTCAGTGTCGATTTTAGGACTATTTCTGGCCATTTTCATATGGATTTTGAGGGATTTTTGTTTCTTAGTGCCAATTTGGTAGGCTGATTTTCCCTGGATTTTTCCTCATGCTATCCCATCCATCCTTGGTAATTTTGGCAGATTGTAGATGGTTTTTGTACAGATTCCTGGAGATTTTGGGCCATTTTTGCACCATTTTGGGGGTTCTGGGCCATTTTAAGTCTCATTTCCTTTGGAAGTTTGCCCTCTTATTTTTCCACTTTTTCCCTTAGAAAGTCCAGGTCACTCCCTGGGTTTTGGGGGCAGATATTCGGAGTTTTTCTGGCCATTTTTGGTGCAATTTCTGGAGGATTTCTGTGTTTTTTAGTAGGAATTTTAGGCATTTTCCTGGGTTGCTAAGGTTCAATTTATGCTGGATTTTTTCCTGATGTTTTCCCCAATAATGCTTGGAATTTTGACCGGTTTGGGCTGTTTCAGTGTCGATTTTAGGACTATTTCTGGCCATTTTCATATGGATTTTGAGGGGATTTTTGTTTCTTAGTGCCAATTTTGGTAGGCTAATTTTCCCTGGATTTTTCTGGATGCTATCCCATCAATCCTTGATATTTTGGCAGATTGTAGATGGTTTTGTACAGATTCCTGGAGATTTTGGGCCATTTTTGGGGGATTTTGGGCCATTTAAGTCTCATTTCCTTTGGAAGTTTGCCCAGATATTTTTCCAGTTCTTTTCCTCAGAAATTCCAGGTCACTCCCTGGGGTTTGGGCTATGTATTAGGAGTTTTCTGGCCATTCTTTGTGCAATTTCTGGGGATTTTTGTCTTTCTTAGTGGGTATTTTTAGGCGATTTCCTGGGGTTGCTAAGGTTCGCTTTTCCTGGATTTTTCCTGATGTTTTCCCCAATAATGCTTGGAATTTTGACCTGTTTGGGCTGTTTCAGTGTCGATTTTAGGACTATTTCTGGCCATTTTCATAGGGATTTTGAGGGATTTTTGTTTCTAGGTGCCGATTTGGTAGGCTGATTTTCTCTGGATTTTTCCTCATGCTATCCCATCCATCTTTCGTAATTTGGCAGATTGTAGATGGTTTTGTACAGATTCCTGGAGATTTTGGGCCATTTTTGCAGTTTTTGGGGGTTTGGGCCATTTAAAGTCTCATTTCCTTTGGAAGTTTGCCCAGTTATTTTTCCACTTTTTCCTCAGCAATTCCAGGTCACTCCCTGGGTTTTGGGGCCAGTTATTAGGAGTTTTTCTGGTCATTCTTTGTGCAATTTCTGGGGATTTTTGTCTTTCTTAGTGGGTGTTTTTAGGCAATTTCCTGGGGTTGCTAAGGTTCAATTTATGCTGGATTTTTCCTGATGTTTTCCCCAATAATGCTTGGAATTTTGACCGGTTTGGGGCTGTTTCAGTGTCGATTTTAGGATTATTTCTGGCCATTTTCATAGGGATTTTGAGGGGATTTTTGTTTCTAGGTGCCAATTTGGTAGGCTGATTTTCCCTGGATTTTTCCTCATGCTATCCCATCGATCCTTCGTAATTTGGCAGATTTTAGATGGTTTTTGTACAGATTCCTGGAGATTTTGGGCCATTTTTGCATTTTTGGGGGATTTTGGGCCATTTAAAGTCTCATTTCCTTTGGAAGTTTGCCCAGTTATTTTTCCAGTTTTTTCCTCAGAAATTCCAGG
>JAKWBO010001677.1:0-11299 GCA_034336685.1 Luscinia luscinia
ATGGCTGCATGTGGAGGAGGAATGCAGGAGGAAATGGCAGAAAGGCTTTTGTCATTTTCTTTATTTTTATGGTAGAACTATGTCAGAGGGAGCTGGATGAGTCGTGGCTATAAAATATTTAGCATGGGAATAGAATTGCCTGGATGGGAAGGGGGAGATTCAAGGTGCAGTGGGAGATAAAAGGTGGGCTGAATTCCCCAGTGCAGATATTCTATGAGTCAGTCTCTCTTGGAAGGCTGCTCGGCTTTTCCTTTCAGTCCTGTGAAGTCTTTCACAGTGAGCAGGCAAATGTGGCTTCCATGGTAAAGAGGTGTAAAGGTATCTGTGTGGAATGGGTAGTGGGAAGAAAAATGGTCTGGAGAACTCGTCCTCTGTTGTCACATGTTTTTAGGATATATGGGTGAAAGAACACCAGGGATGATGTGAAGGGTTGGAAATTTCTCTAGTATGATGCAATGTGAGGTTTTTATCTAAAATTAATTGTCTAAAGATCTGTATTCCAGCATCAGGGAGAACCCTGGGAGATTCTTACTAAGTATTTGCATATTGTCATAATTGTGTAACTCAAAATTTCCATTTTGTACTTACAGAAGATGTCGTATGGGAGGAGCAAGTGATGTATTCAGTGTCTATAAACAACGTTATGAATAATCTTCTTTGAGTTATGTAACCGAGAAGAGTGTTTTGAGCTCTTTAATTCTGCAGATGTTAATTTTATGTCTTGCTCTTCTGATGATCTGAAGATGGTTCTTTCCTGTTTATAGGTGAAAAGAGAGATTTTAATATATATGTTTCTTTTAAATGTCTCTGTATTAACTGCTTTTTCTTGTCCTACGGCTAGGGTTAGAAATCAAATATCCATGGTAAGGAGATACTGCCTGAGCAACTTTCCTTTTGGTAGAGTATCTCTAAATTCTGAAGATGTGTGATAGTGATGTGAGCTGTGAAGTTTGAGGGAGGAGTGTTGTGGATGTGGTGTGTGAGGAGGTACTGGAGCAGACCTACCATGAGTTTTGTTCATCCTCAGGGCTGTTGCTGACCTTATGAAGATGAGTCAGGAGGAATTTTATGCTATTATATTGTGTTTGGACTCAAATGTCCTAGTTTGGGTTCCATATTCTTTGCATCAAGAGTGGCAGTCACACATCTTGTGAGGAGTCCATGTGCTGAAGAATGAGGATGTTGCCTTTGAGCTGATGCTTGGGTGGCTGCATCTTTGACAGAGCTGTTAATAATTTATGGCCTATAAACATTTTCCACTTGTTCAAATAATGAGGAGGAACAGAGTAATCTTAGTTGTGATGCTTGGGATCAGATAAGCAGTTCACAGAGCTTTTCTTCGAATTATGTCTGTATGCAAAATTTGCTTTCCCAGGTTATGTTTGAGCAAGAGAAGAAGTCTGTCTATCCAGATCCGGGGCTGCTGCTGGATTTCACTGTGATATAGCTCAAAATGAATGAATGAATGATGTCTGTTTGTCCTAGGGTAGTTAGATGGGGCTCATAGCTGGTAGGTTCCAAGGTTTTTCTTCTCTTCCTATGCAAGGAAATTACTGTGTGGGATCCACATAGTGAGTTCCTGTGTGAGAGCCTCCTGTGTATGAGTTGCAATCAAGTTTCCTGTGTTGTGTGTACTCTACATTGGCACATCTAAAATGTGAGGCCATGATTGTTCCTCTTTGGTGATTTCCCTTTCTTGTCTGGGTTGATTTAGGTTTTTTGCGGTTTTCGCTTTGTTGGGTTGTTTATTTGTTTTTGCTTGTTTTTTGTGCAGGAGTGAAGCTGGTCCACATTGTGCCTGGCAATTCTGCAAACTCAAAGCATAATTATTCAGCGAGGCAGAGAATCTCTCATCCATACCTTGAAGCTGTACATGTAATCATAGGATCATGATTTTCAACACAGCATTATAGAATAGTTTGTATTGAAAAGGACCTTGAAGATCATCCTGTTGCAACTGTCTCTGCCACGGGCAGGGACGTCTTCCACCAGACCAGAGTTGATCAGTGCCCCACCCAGCCTGACCTTGAATATTTCATTAAACAAACACCACTTTATGAATATATGTTTCCCCAAGGTGTTGTTTCTCTATGGCCAACATACAAACCAAGGTTTTGGTATATGTTGATGGTGAAACTAAAGGCTGTGAATGCAGAGTGAGGAAGGTGAGAGCTCAGTTCTGTGTCAGGAAAATCGGTGACTCAATGTAGATTTGGCTGTGAAATGCTTTGATTTGATACTTGGTGCCATGACCGTTGCTATTTCTGTTCTGTTCTGATCCTGGTTTCCCTCTCATGAAAGACAATGACAGTCCTTCAACAATAACATTTTCCACAGTAACTGTTCTTGTAGACTCCTAATTCTTGGCTAGAACTGCTAATTAATCCTGTGTGAAACCTCCATTATCCATCTGTATCTCTAAGCAAGATTGTGATGTAGAATTTCTTCAGAATAATTCCACCTTGTATTTCCAATTTTATTCAGGCCTTTGTTTCAGGAAGGTTGCAGCTGCTTTTCACTGTACTGGTCAGTACTTTTAAATTTGAAACAGTGACTGTTGTTTTTCACCAAATTTTTCCTTCAACCACCTAGAAAAACTCTGTGTTTGGGAAATAGGAAGAATAGGAAGCAGCAGCAATGAGAGAACCTGTTGTAATTTACATGAAGATATAACTTAGAAAGAGTTTGACGAGAAGGTGTTTAAAATGATGGTTTCATAAGTGTGCAAGTTGAGCCAGGCCACACATGAGAAGAAGTTGCTGAGGAGAGGAGTAATTAATTTTTCAAATAAGCCCCCATCCTATAATTTAATGTAAAGTCTTTAGGGCCTCACTTATAGCTTGAGACCTCAGTGTCTTCCAGATTCTCTCAGGGATAAATTTTAAGGCTTGCAGGTCGATACTTCACTGTAAGCATCTCTAAGAACTTCTTCTAATGCTTCCTTGCCTTGTCTGTTTCATGCTTTAGGTATTTCTGCAGGGTTTTATTTCTGATTTTTTAACTTAAATAACGTATAAGTGGATATATTTCCTTTTATCAACAACCTATCATTTTTAGCAATGTGTGTTGTGTTATTGTCTCTTGCTCTTGTTCCAGTGGGAGTGGAAGGCAGGAGATATGAGAGTGACTCGGTTTCTGTACTGTTGGGACAAATAGATGTAAATATGACTTTAGTAGACATTGCACCTTGGTGGAAAAGAGCGTGTGATGATAGACAGGAAAAGATTTCCTTTAAGCCAATGGTTTGATGAGCAATTCTCCATTGGATGACTGCTGATCTTTTAGTATGGTTGTTTATCATTTGTGTGCTTTAGAATCCTCCAGTTCCTTATCATAATGGTGGTGAGCAAATGCACCTCCCTTCTGGGTGAGCCTGTAGTGCATTATCATCTCATGATAAATGTGACCAGTGAGGAGACACAAGCAAAACCTTCCAGTTGCATGGCAGAGAAGAAAAAGAAGGCAGGGGAGCTCAGTGTGTGAGGCTGGAGAAGAACTCGTTCATTCCCTTGCTCGTCATGTGTCACAGATAACACAAGCCTGTGCCTGATGGAGTGTGGTGTGATTTGAGTTGCTTCTGTAGAGCAAGTGAGACCTACAGGATGTTATTGCATCTGTATAATTTCTATATGTTTCTAACTGCTTGAATTGCTTGTCATGAGCTCAACCTCCAGTGTGTCTGATCTTATGGGGAAGGTTCCTCTGTCCCAGTTGTTGGAGTGCAGGTGCAGTTCCCTCCCACCTGAGATGTTTACAGCTGCAAAGAGGAAGGGTCCATGAGCACCTGTGTGCTCCCCCAGGAACATTTTGTGTGTAGTGTAATAGTGCAGAAGTATCTCTGCTGCAGTCCTCCAAGTGCAGAGTGGCCACCCAGCCCAGCCAAGGTTTCCATGAACAGACCAGGGGCCAGTGGGAGAACCTGTGCCAGTGTCCCCCACATCATCACCCAGAAGAACATTCTGGGCAATCATCTGAGGCTGTGAAATGGCTGAGGAACAGGCTAGAGAGTCACCTGCGAAGAGTTACAGCCAGTGGCTCAATGTGCAGGTGGAAATCAGTAACTTGTGTTGTCCCTCAGGGGTCCTTCCTGGGACCAGTACTTTCCAGTAGTGACCACTTTAGTACCTTCATGGACAATGGGATTGAGTGCACCTTCATACAATTTGCAGCTGACACCAATTTGAGTTGATTCACGAGAGGGCAGAGATGCCAAGGAGGGATGGGCTGGAGAAGTGGCCCCGTGCAAACACCATGGAGTTGAATAGGGCAAAGGGCAAGGTCCTGCCCCTGGCTTAGGACAATCCCCCGTTTAAACAGAGAGAATGGGCTAGGGAACAGCTTTGCAGAGAAGTCCTTTGGGTTCTTGGTGGGTGATAAGATGGGACATGAGCTGCCAATGGCCAACTGCTTCCCAAAATATGTCATGCGCTGCATAACGAGTATACTGCCCAGCAACGGGAGGGAAGTTCTTCTCCCCCTCTAAAATATTTTTCTGTTTGCGTAGACTGCATGCAGGTCTTGGGCCAATGTCTCAAAACTGCTAGATTTACCAGAAGGATTATAGAAGTGGTCTGAGCGTTGGCAGAGGTCTGCTATGCAGAAGTAATGAGGAGTTTAGGTCTTCAAGCCTGGGGAAGAGATTCTTGTTTGTGGACTTTCCAAATACTTTTTCTGTTTAAATTTACTAATAAGCTTAGCGGAAATATGAACAGTACTGTTTTTACCAGGGTCAGTTGTCCTACAACAACACACAATGTTTTCACCTGGAAGAAGGGAGGTTTTGATTAGAAGAATGCTTTAGTGTGGGTTATGAGAAAATGGAACGTATTTCCCAGAGCAGATTTGGATATATATCCAACGTTCAAGTCTGGCAGAAAATGTTCCTGCTTGTGACAGAGACGGTGATTAAAAGACCTTTAAGGAAAAGTTTATGGTGGAAACGGAAAAAATTGTTTGGCTCTATGAAGCATTCAGCATTTCTTTGCACTTTCCATTGTCAGGAACTCATATATGGAGATGCAGACGCAAAAACTTAAATGAGTCAGAAATAAAAGAGGAACCGTTATTGTGCTATCTTGGCACACAAGTTGATTGCATTGCTGTAGGCTGATCTATATCCCAAATTAATTCATCCCAGTTAATGGAAGTACAATTCAAGACACGTGACAAAGTGCGAAACAGGCCTTGAAGTCTTCCCTATATTGTCGTTTATTTCTGCTGTAGATGTGCAGGGATATTACTGAGAGCACCTAAATTCTGTTCTTTACTGTCCTGCCTTTAATATTTGCTTGTGGCTGTTCAATGTGACTGAAAAAATGCCCTAAAAGCATCCGACTGCACATCTCAGAGAGAAATGCCTTGGAGTCAGAAATTAGCCAGTGCTTTTGGGCTCGCGGTTGGCAGCGGAGGAGAGAGGTCTGAGCCGGTGCAGGCGCTGAGCCCCGCCCAAAGCCGGGCCCCTTGAGCGCAGCCATGCGGCGGCTGCAGTGTCGCGGCGGCGCCTCCGGGTGTCGCTGTTGGCCGCCGCCGAGCGGCGCTGGAGCCGCCGCCGCCGCAGCGTCCTGCCCCGCAGGCTGCTCTGCTCGCCCGGCGCCGGCCAGAGCGGCAGCGGCAGCGACGAGAGGCGGCGAGAGGCGGCGAGAGGCGGCGAGAGGCGGCGCTTGGCGGGGAGCAGCGGCGTCCGAGGCGGCTTGAGCAGGCTGGCGCTGCGCTGCCTGGGAGCGGTGCGTGCGGTGTGCGGTAGAGCGGCTGCGGCAGGAGGCAGGGCAGCGGCAGGAGGCAGGAGCGCGGCGAGCTGTGGCGGCAGAGAATGGCGGTGAGGCGGCGGCAGAGGCTCGGGCCGGGCAGCGGGCGAGCGCTGCTGGGCGCGGTGCTGCTGTGCGTGTGGTGGCGGGCGGCGGCCAGAGCGGGTCTCGCTACGCCATCCCCGAGGAGCTGGGCAGAGGCTCGCTCGTGGGGCCGCTGGCGCGGACCTGGGGCTCAGCGCGGACGAGCTGCCGGCGCGCAAGCTGCAGGTGGCGTCTGCCGGCAAGAAGCAGCTGAAATACTTCACTGTGAATGAGGAGAACGGGAATCTGTACGTGAACGAGAGGCTGGACCGGGAGGAGATGTGCAGTGAGTCGGTGTCCTGTTCTGTCAGCTTCGAGGCGGTCGTGCACAACCCGCTGAACATTTTCCATGTCGAAGTGGACATCGAGGATGTGAATGATAATGCCCCGCATTTTCGGCGAGACAAATTTCAGCTGGAGATCAACGAGATGACTTCTCCTGGTGCCCGTTTTGCTGTGGGCATGGCCGACGACGCGGACGTGGGCAGTAACTCGTTGCAAGACTACGAGCTGGAGACCAACAAGTATTTTGCAGTGGAAGTTAAGGACACCCAGGACGGCAGCAAATTCGCAGAGCTGGTGCTGCGCCACGCACTGGACCGAGAGGGTGAGCCGAGCCTCCGGCTGGTGATGAGGGCGGTGGATGGCGGAGAACCGCCCCGGACTGGCACCGCCCAGATCTGGATCAACGTCACCGACGCCAATGATAACCCACCCGTGTTCGCGCAGGACCGGTACCGCGTCAGCCTGCGAGAGGACATGGCCCCGGGATCGACGGTGCTGAACGTCTCTGCCTCCGACGTTGATGCCGGCACCAACTCCCGCATCACCTATGGTTTCGGGGAAACACCGGCGAAGATGCTTCAGAAATTCAGTATGGATGCAGAAACTGGGACGATAACTCTGAAAGAGCCACTGGATTTCGAGGACACTCGAGGTTACACACTGTTGGTGGAGGCAAAGGGACGGAGGTGGACTGGTGTCCCACTGCAAGGTTGAGATGGAAGTGCTGGATGTCAATGACAATCCGCCCGAGATCACGGTTCTGTCTCTGTCGAGCCCAGTGCCCGAGGATGCCCCGGCAGGCACCGTGGTGGCCCTGCTTAAAGTGCGGGACAGAGACTCCGGTGAGAACGGTCAGGTGTCGTGCGAGCTGTCGGGCGAGGCGCCGCTGTCGATCGTGGCGTCGCCGGGCGGCTCGTACAAGGTGGTGACGGCGAGCGCGCTGGACCGCGAGCAGGCGTCCGAGCAGCGCGTGACGGTGGTGGCCCGGGACCGGGGCAGGCCGGCGCTGTGGAGCAGCACGGAGCTGGTGCTGGAGGTGTCGGACGTGAACGACAACGCGCCGGAGTTCGAGGAGGCGGCGTACAGCGCGTACGTGGCGGAGAACAACGCGGCGGGCGCGCTGGTGCTCTGCAGCGTGCAGGCGCGGGACGCGGACGCGGGCGCCAACGGGCGCGTGAGCTACTGGCTGGCGGGCGGCAGCGCGGGCGCGGCGGGCGCGGCGCCGCTCGTGTCGGTGGAGGCGCGGAGCGGCGCGCTGTACGCGCAGCGCTCCTGGACTACGAGCAGTGCCGCGAGTTCTGGGTGGCGGTGCGGGCGCAGGATCGGCGGCGCGCCGGCGCCGCAGCTCCACGGCCACGGTGCGCGTCTTCGTGCTGGACCGCAACGACAACGCGCCGCGGGTGCTGTGGCCGGCGGCGTCGGCGGCGGCGGCGGGAGAGGCTCCGGCAGCGGCGCCGTTCGAGGTGGTGCGCGCGCTCGGCCGAGGCCGGCTACCTGGTGGCCAAGGTGGTGGCGGTGGACGCGGACGCGGGGCGCAACGCGTGGCTGTCGTACGAGCTGGTGCAGGCGTCGGAGCCGGCGCTGTTCCGCGTGGGGCTGCACAGCGGCGAGGTGCGCACGGCGCGCGCCGTGTCCGAGCAGGACGCGGCCAAGCAGCGAGTGGTGGCCGTGGTGAAGGACCACGGGCAGCCGGCGCTGTCGGCCACGGCCACGCTGCACGTGGTGCTGGCCGAGAGCTTGCAGGAGGCGCTGCCGGAGCTGAGCGAGCGGCCGGCGGGCGCCGAGGCGGACGGCGGCGGCGGCCGAGCTGCAGTTCTACCTGGTGCTGGCGCTGGCGCTGCTGTCGGCGCTCTTGGTGCTGAGCGTGGCGCTGGCCGTGGTGGCGCGGCTGCGCCGGGCCGGGCCGCCCGCCGTGCTGCGCTGCCTGGGCGCGCAGCGCTTCTCGCTGGCCGGCGCCGCCTTCCCGGCCGACTTCTGCGAGGGCACCTTGCCCTACTCCTACAACCTGTGCGTGGCGGCGCCGGCCCGCGCCGTGCCCGAGGCCGCTTGGCCGCCGCCGCCGCGCCGGTGCCCGTGCTGTCGGCGGAGGAGCTTCTGGGCGGCGATTCGTGCGAGAAGCCGAGCCTGACTGTAGCGCTTTCGCGGAGAGGTGCCCGCCTGCCCCGACGCATCGCAGGTCTGTAAACTCTGAAGTCCTCTCGTTTTCGGCTTTCCAGAAAGTTGTTCCTTTTATCGTGGTTCACTTTTGGTGGTGTCTGTCGGGCGTCGTCATCTGTGTCTCTGCGTAGTGGCTTGCTCCTTCATAACTCAGCTGAGTTTCTTGGAGTGTAACTCTACTTTGAGTGTAGGAGCCATGCTTTTCCATGTTTCCCGGTGCCTTGTTTTTGTGGATTTGCATTTTCTTGGCTCCGTGGTGGATGGAAATGAGGAAGGGACTATCCTGTCTGCATGCACAGCTCGATGGATTTGTTTTCTCCTTTGGTCAAATGTTCAACTTCAGCAGAGACGTTTTGCCTTCTACACCTGAACTCTTCAAATTAGAATATGTTTGTAGTGTTAAAGCAGATGCGTATTCTGTGGAAGCAGAACACCTGATTCTGCATCATGGAATTGAGGGGGAAAAAAAGGGGGCATTGATAATTAGTTTTGGGGATTTTTCCTTCCTGACTGATTTTTTTCAGAAAGGGTGTGCCTGTAACTCGTGTATAGCTACACACAATCCTTTTCTTTAAACTTGTTCCCTCCCAATTAGATTGAGAAAGAAAAAGAATATGGAAAGTTACTTGAGGAAAAAGACATTGTAGCGAGTTCTGTGTGGTAATACAATAGTGGGAGTAGATGGCTTTTTTATGCTGGCAGTTCTCTGGGCGTTATCCCTCATGATCTTTACGTGTCACTGCGCTGCTACGCTGGGTAGAGTGTTGAATAATTTCTATTTCAGATAATTTTTTTCGATCCTCTACATTGCGAATTTGGGGAATTTAGGAGGGCTCGAATATATCGAGAATAGCAAACTTTAGCAATTCTGTTTACTAGGATGGACAACTGAGATACAAAGGGATCACATATCAGTGAGACTGGCAAGACCTCGATTTATTCGCTTGAATCAAGCCCATTTGCTCATTGATTAGTGGTCAGGGCAGTTTCGAGAGAGAAGCTGTACTTTATTTCTACAGTTCTATAATTCTTTTCTGCAAAATGTATCGTACCAACGCGATTAGGCAATATTAGATGAATCTATCACTAAGGAGCATCAATGTTTACACATTGATTTCAGAAAAAAGGAATCCTAGAATGACTTGATTAAATGTAAATCCGTATAAACTAAGGAACCACCAGGTTTGTCTTAGGAAGGGATATCAAATATTTAAAATCCTGAAACTTTTCTTTGAGAGTTTAAGCTGCATCTTTATTTGTACGTGTAATTCAATTCTGTAACAATCAGCTCCCTGAGTTTTAGAAGCATGCAGTTGTTTTCGCCCCGCTTGTGTTAATGAAACTGATAGCTCTATTTTTTCGGGATTCGGTATCTTCCCGTTTTCTCGCAGAGAGCCTCTTGTTGAAATGCTTCTGAACAAAAAGGATAAGACTAAAAGGAAGGTACAGGGTAAAATACGAAAAATTGATTTAATTTACATATAATGGCATTAGTAAGTGATTAGTCTCCCGTGTGGTTAAAGAACCACGGCTAGGAATGCTCTCTGCTCTTCCTCCCGGCCCTCATGCCCTGGAGAATCAAAGCAGAGTTCGGCGGGAGAAATGCACAGGCAGGAGATGAGGCTGAAAGAAAGCGACATCTTCGTGGCGACCTTCCTCAGGATGTAGCGAGGCAGGGCGGGCGGCGCTCGGTGCTGCAGTGCCGGGAGGAGGCTGCGGGCGCCGCTGTTGACCGAGAGGAGCGAGAGGAAGCTCGGAGCGCTGCAGCCCCGCCCGCTGCTGAGCCGCTCACTCGGTTTATCGCTCAGTGTCTGACACTGCCGTCTCGATCGTCTCGGCCGTGCTGATCCATTCAAAAGCCAGAGGAAAGGACCGGCGTCTGCTCACGGTGCAGAAGCAGAGAGCATTGAGTGGTACTGGGAGCAGGATCGGGAGTTTTGCGGTGCCGCGGCGGAGATGTGCGCTGCGGGTACGCGCTGGGGCCGGCGGCAGCGAGACCTTCTCGGAGTGATCCTGCTGGCGGCGTTGGAGGCGGCGTGGGGCACGCTGCGCTACTCGGTGCCCGAGGAGATGCCCAAGGGCTCGTTCGTGGGCGACTTGGCCAAGGACCTGGGGCTGCAGTTATCTGGAGTTTCGAGACAGGGGTTCCCCATTGTCTCTGAAGGTAGGACGCAATATTTCTCTCTGCACGGGCAAACGGGACATTTAGTGACGAGCGGAGAGAATCGATCAGAGAGCAGCTGTGCGAGCGGTGTTCAGCAAATGCGTGCTGCGCTGTGAGCTGATAGTGGAGGGAGATATGCAGGTTTACGGAATCCAGGTGGAAATCACGGATATTAACGACAACGCCCCCAGCTTCAGAGGAGGCTGAGCTGGAAGTGAGAATGAGCGAGACGACAGCCCCGGGGGCGAGGTTTCCTGGCTCCAGGCTCATGACCCGGACTCGGGTCGGAATTCCCTGCAGAGCTACGAGCTGACTGGTGACGAGCACTTCTCGCTGGCCGTGCAGTCGGGCCCCGGCGGCGATCAGCGTCCCGAGCTGGTGCTGGCGAAGGCGCTGGACCGGGAGGAGGCGGCGTTTCACGAGCTGGTGCTGAGGGCGATGGACGGCGGCGATCCGGCACGGACAGGCACGGCTCGGATCCGAGTGACGGTGGTGGACGCGAACGACAACGCCGGGTGTTCAGCCAGGCGGAGTACATGGTGCGTGTGTTCGAGGACGCCCGTGGCTCCACCCTGGTCACTGTAACGGCCCACGGACGCAGACGAGGGACTGTACGGGGAAATTAAATACTCGTTGGAAAAGTGTCCGACAGGACATCAATACCTTCCATCTGACCTTGAGAGTGGAGCGATCACTCTGCTGCGAAGCCTGGACTACGAGGAGGGTGACTCTTATGAGCTGGGAGGTGCAGGCACGGGACGGCGGAGAACTTTTCGACACTGCCAAAATCATGATCACCGTGACAGACATAAACGATAATACACCGGAGATTTCAGTGCGGTCAGCGCTCAGTGAGATTTCTGAG
>JAKWBO010001678.1:0-11293 GCA_034336685.1 Luscinia luscinia
CCCATCGACGGGTGGGCCGGCCGTGGCGGCACACCCAGTGGCACACGCAGAGTCTTTCTGCACGCCCACCCACGGGTGGGCCGGCAGAGGCGGCACACACAGAGGCAACCGCAGGCCCTTCTGCACGCCCACCCACGGGTGGGCCGGCCGTGGCGGCACATCCAGAGCCACACGCGGGCCCTTCTGCACGCCTCACCCACGGGTGGGCCGGCCGTGGCGGCACACCCAGAGGCAAACCGCAAACCCTTCTGCACGCCCACCCACGGGTGGGCCGGCCGTGGCGGCACATCCAGAGGCAAACGCAGGCACTTCTACACGCCCACCCACGGGTGAGCCGGCCGTGGCGGCACACCCAGAGGCAACCCCAGGCCCTTCTGCACGCCCACCCACGGGTGGGCCGGCCGTGGCGGCACACCCAGAGGCAACCGCAGGCCCTTCTGCAAGCCCACCCACGGGTGGGCCGGCCGTGGCGGCACACCCAGTGACACACGCAAACCGTTCTGCACGCCCACCCACGGGTGGGCCGGCCGTGGCGGCACACCCAGAGGCAACCGCAAACAGTTCTGCACGCCCACCCACGGGTGGGCCGGCCTTGGCGGCACACCCAGTGACACACGCAAACCGTTCTGCACGCCCACCCACGGGTGGGCCGGCCGTGGCGGCACACCCAGAGGCAACCGCAAACCCTTCTGCACGCCCCACTCCACGGGTGGGCCGGCCGTAGCGGCACACCCCAGAGGCAAACGCAGGCACTTCTGCACGCCCACCCACGGGTGGGCCGGCTGTGGCGGCACACCCAGAGCCACACGCAGGCTCTTCTGCACGCCCCACCCCATGGGTGGGCCGGCCGTGGCGGCACACCCCAGAGGCAACCGCAAACATTTCTGCACGCCCACCCGCTGGGTGGGCCGGCCGCTGGCGGCACACCCAAAGGCAACCCCAGGCCACTTCTGCACGCCCACCCACGGGTGGGCCGGCCGTGGCGGCACACCTAGTGGCACACGCAAGCTCTTCTGCACGCCCACTCCACGGGTGGGCCGGCCGTGGCGGCACACCCCAGAGGCAACCCGCAGGCCCTTCTGCACGCCCACCCACGGGTGGGCCGGCCGTGGCGGCACACCCAGTGGCACACGCAAAGAGTTCTGCACGCCCACCCACGGGTGGGCCGGCCGTGGCGGCACACCCAGTGGCACACGGAAACAGTTCTGCACGCCCACCCACGGGTGGGCCGGCCGTGGCGGCACACCCAGAGGCAACCGCAAACCCTTCTGCACGCCCACCCCACGGGTGGGCCGGCCGAGGCGGCACACCCCAGAGGCAACCGCAGGCCCTTCTGCACGCCCCACCCCACGGGTGGGCCGGCCGTGGCGGCACACCCAGAGCCACACGCAGGCCCTTCTGCACGCCCCACCCACGGGTGGGCCGGCCGTGGCGGCACACCCAGAGGCAACCGCAGACCCCTTCTGCACGCCCCACCCACGGGTGGGCCGGCCGTGACGGCACACCCAGTGGCACACGCAAACAGTTCTGCACGCCCACCCACGGGTGGGCCGGCCGTGGCGGCACACCCAGAGGCAACCGCAGGCTCTTTCTGCACGCCCACCCACGGGTGGGCCGGCCGTGGCGGCACACCCCAGAGGCAACCGCAGGCCCTTCTGCACGCCCCACCCCACGGGTGGGCCGGCCGTGGCGGCACACCCCAGTGGCACACGCAAACAGTTCTGCACGCCCCACCCCATGGGTGGGCCGGCCGTGGCGGCACACCCAGGGGCACACGCAGGCCCTTCTGCACGCCCACCCCACGGGTGGGCCGGCCGTGGCGGCACATCCAGAGGCAAACGCAGGCACTTCTACACGCCCACCCACGGGTGGGCCGGCCGTGGCGGCACACCCAGAGGCAACCCCAGGCCCTTCTGCACGCCCACCCACGGGTGGGCCGGCCGTGGCGGCACACCCAGAGGCAAACGCAGGCCCTTCTGCACACCCCACCCACGGTTGGGCCGGCCGTGGCGGCACACCCCAGAGGCAACACGCAGGCCCTTCTGCACGCCCCACCCACGAGTGGGCCGGCCGTGGCGGCACACCCAGTAGGCACACGCAAACAGTTCTGCACGCCCAACCACGGGTGGGCCGGCCGTGGCGGCACACCCCAGAGGCAACCGCAAGCCCTTCTGCACGCCCACCCACGGGTGGGCCGGCCGTGGCGGCACACCCAGAGGCAAACCGCAGACCGTTCTGCACGCCTCACCCACGGGTGGGCCGGCCGTGGCGGCACACCCCAGTGGCACACGCAAGTTCTTCTGCACGCCCCACCCACGGGTGGGCCGGCCGTGGCGGCACACCCCAAGGGCACACGCAGGCCCTTCTGCACGCCCCACCCACGGGTGGGCCGGCCGTGGCGGCACACCCCAGAGGCAACCGCAGGCCTTTCTGCACGCCCACCCCACGGGTGGGCCGGCCGTGGCGGCACACCCCAGAGGCAACCGCAAACCCTTCTGCACGCCCCACCCACGGGTGGGCCGGCCGTGGCGGCACACCCCAGTGGCACACGCAAACAGTTCTGCACGCCCCACCCACGGGTGGGCCGGCCGTGGCGGCACACCCCAGTGGCACACGCAAACAGTTCTGCACGCCCCACTCCACGGGTGGGCCGGCCGTGGCGGCACACCCCAGAGGCAAACGCAGGCTCTTCTGCACGCCCCACCCACGGGTGGGCCGGCCGTGGCGGCACACCCCAGTGGCACACGCAAACAGTCTCTGCACGCCCCACCCACGGGTGGGCCGGCCGTGGCGGCACACCCCAGTGGCACACGCAAACAGTTCTGCACGCCCACCCACGGGTGGGCCGGCCGTGGCGGCACACCCAGAGGCAACACGCAAGCCCTTCTGCACGCCCCACTCCACGGGTGGGCCGGCCGTGGCGGCACACCCCAGAGGCACACGCGAAACCGTTCTGCACGCCCACCCACGGGTGGGCCGGCCGTGGCGGCACACCCAGAGGCAACACGCAAACCCTTCTGCACGCCACCCACGGGTGGGCCGGCCGTGGCGGCACACCCCAGAGGCAAACGCAGGCCCTTCTGCACGCCCACCCACGGGTGGGCCGGCCGTGGCGGCACACCCAGAGGCACACCGCAGGCCCTTCTGCACGCCCACCCCACGGTGGCCGGCCGTGGCGGCACACCCCAGAGGCAACCGCAAGCACTTCTGCACGCCCACCCACGGGTGGGCCGGCCGTGGCGGCACACCCAGAGGCAACCGCAAACCCTTCTGCACGCCCACCCACGGGTGGGCCGGCCGTGGCGGCACACCCAGTGGCACACGCAAACAGTTCTGCACGCCCACCCACGGGTGGGCCGGCCGTGGCGGCACACCCCAGTGGCAACACGCAAACAGTTCTGCACGCCCACTCCACGGCTGGGCCGGCCGTGGCGGCACACCCAGAGGCAACCGCAGGCCCTTCTGCACGCCCACCCACGGGTGGGCCGGCCGTGGCGGCACACCCAGAGGCAACACGCAAACCCTTCTGCACGCTCACTCCACGGGTGGGCCGGCCGTGGCGGCACACCCAGTGGCACACGCAAACAGTTCTGCACGCCCACCCACGGGTGGGCCGGCCGTGGCGGCACACCCAGTGCCACACGCAAACAGTTCTGCACGCCCACCCACGGGTGGCCAGCCGTGGCGGCACACCCAGAGGCAAACGCAGGCCCTTCTGCACGCCCACCCACGGGTGGGCCGGCCGTGGCGGCACAGCCAGAGGCAACCCCAGGCCCTTCTGCACGCCCACCCACGGGTGGGCCGGCCGTGGCGGCACACCCAGTGGCACACGCAAACAGTTCTGCACGCCCACCCACGGGTGGGCCGGCCGTGGCGGCACACTCAGTGGCACACGCAAACCGTTCTGCACGCCCACCCACGGGTGGGCAGGCCGTGGCGGCACACCCAGAGGCAACCGCAAACCCTTCTGCACGCCCACCCACGGGTGGGCCGGCCGTGGCGGCACACCCAGAGGCACACGCAAACAGTTCTGCACGCCCACCCACGGGTGGGCCGGCCGTGGCGGCACACCCAGAGGCAACACGCAAACACTTCTGCACGCCCACTCCACGGGTGGGCCGGCCGTGGCGGCACACCCAGAGGCAAACGCAGGCACTTCTGCACGCCCACCCACGGGTGGGCCGGCCGTGGCGGCACATCCAGAGCCACACGCGGGCCCTTCTGCCCGCCCAACCACGGGTGGGCCGGCCGTGGCGGCACACTCAGAGGCAAACGCAAACATTTCTGCACGCCCACCCGCGGGTGGGCCGGCCGTTGCGGCACACCCAAAGGCAACCCCAGGCCCTTCTGCACGCCCACCGACGGGTGGGCCGGCCGTGGCGGCACACCTAGTGGCACACGCAAGCTCTTCTGCACGCCCACCCGCGGGTGGGCCGGCCGTGGCGGCACACCCAGAGGCAACGCAAACCCTCTGCAAGCCCACCCACGGGTGGGCCGGCCGTGGCGGCACACCCAGTGACACACCAATCCGCTCTGCACGCCCACTCCACGGGTGGGCCGGCCGTGGCGGCACACCCAGAGGCAACCGCAAACCCTTCTGCACGCCCACTCCACGGGTGGGCCGGCCGTGGCGGCACACCCAGAGGCAAACGCAGGCACTTCTGCACGCCCCACCCACGGGTGGGCCGGCCGTGGCGGCACACCCAGAGCCACACGCAAGCCCTTCTGCACGCCCACCCATGGGTGGGCCGGCCGTGGCGGCACACTCCAGAGGCACTCGCAAACATTTTCTGCACGCCCACCCGCGGGTGGGCCGGCCGTGGCGGCACACCCAAAGGCAAACCCCAGGCCCTTCTGCACGCCCACTCCACGGGTGGGCCGGCCGTGGCGGCACACCCAGTGGCATACGCGAAATAGTTCTGCACGCCCACCCACGGGTGGGCCGGCCGTGGCGGCACACACAGTGGCACACGCAAACAGTTCTGCACGCCCACCCACGGGTGGGCCGGCCGTGGCGGCACACCCAGAGGAAACCGCAAAACCTTCTGCACGCCCCACCCACGGGTAGGCCGGCCGTGGCGGCACACCCAGTGGCACACGGAAACACTTCTGCACGCCCCCACCCACGGGTGGGCCGGCCGTGGCGGCACACCCAGTGGCACATGCAAAGTTCTGCACGCCCACCCACGGGTGGGTCGGCCGCTGGCGGCACACCCAGAGGCAACCGCAAACCCTTCTGCACGCCCACCCACGGGTGGGCCGGCCGTGGCGGCACACCCAGAGGCAACCCCAGGCCCTTCTGCACGCCTCACCCACGGGTGGGCCGGCCGTGGCGGCACACCCAGTGGCACACGCAAACCCTTCTGCACGCCCATCCACGGGTGGGCCGGCCGTGGCGGGCACACCCAAGGGAACACGCAGGCCCTTCTGCACGCCCACTCACGGGTGGGCCGGCCGTGGCGGCACACCCAGAGGCAACCGCGAGGCCGCTTCTGCACGCCCACCCACGGGTGGGGGCCGGCCGTAGCGGCATACCCAGAGGCAACCGCAAACCCTTCTGCACGCCCACCCACGGGTGGGCCGGCCGTGGCGGCACATCCAGTGGCACACGCAAACAGTTCTGCACGCCCACCCACGGGTGGGCCGGCCGTGGCGGCACACCCAGTGGTACACGCAAACAGTTCTGCACGCCCAGCCACGGGTGGGCCGGCCGTCGCGGCACACCCAGAGGCAACCGCAGGCCCTTCTGCACGCCCACCCACGGGTGGGCCGGCCGTGGCGGCACACCCAGAGGCAAACGCAGGCCCTTCTGCACGCCCCACCCACGGGTGGGCCGGCCGTGGCGGCACACCCAGTGGCAACACGCAAACAGTTCTGCACGCCCACCCACGGGTGGGCCGGCCGTGGCGGCACACCCAGTGGCACACGTAAACTGTTCTGCACGCCCACCCACGGGTGGGCCAGCCGTGGCGGCACACCCAGAGGCAAACGCAGGCACTTCTGCACGCCCACCCACGGGTGGGCCGGCCGTGGCGGCACACCCAGAGGCAACCGCAAACTCTTCTGCACGCCCACCCACGGGTGGGCCGGCCGTAGCGGCACACCCAGAGGCAAACGCAGGCACTTCTGCACGCCCACCCACGGGTGGGCCGGCCGTGGCGGCACATCCAGAGCCACACGCGGGCCCTTCTGCACGCCCAAACATGGGTGGGCCGGCCGTGGCGGCACACTCAGAGGCAACCGCAAACATTTCTGCACGCCCACCCGCGGGTGGGCCGGCCGTTGCGGCACACCCAAAGGCAACCCCAGGCCCTTCTGCACGCCCACCGACGGGTGGGCCGGCCGTGGCGGCACACCTAGTGGCACACGCAAGCTCTTCTGCACGCCCACCCACGGGTGGGCCGGCCGTGGCGGCACACCCAGAGGCAACCCCAGGCCCTTCTGCACGCCCACCCACGGGTGGGCCGGCCGTGGCGGCACACCCAGTGACACACGCAAACAGTTCTGCACGCCCACCCACGGGTGGGCCGGCCGTGGCGGCACACACAGTGGCACACGGAAACAGTTCTGCACGCCCACCCACGGGTGGGCCGGCCGTGGCGGCACACCCAGAGGAAACCGCAAACCCTTCTGCACGCCCACCCACGGGTGGGCCGGCCGTTGCGGCACACCCAGAGGCAACCGCAAACCCTTCTTCACGCCCACCCACGGGTGGGCCGGCCGTGGCGGCACACCCAGAGGCAACCCCAGGCCCTTCTGCACGCCCACCCACGGGTGGGCCGGCCGTGGCGGCACACCCAGTGGCACACGCAAACCCTTCTGCACGCCCATCCACGGGTGGGCCGGCCGTGGCGGCACACTCTAGGGAACACGCAGGCCCTTCTGCACGCCCACTTACGGGTGGGCCTGCCGTGGCGGCACACCCAGAGGGAACCGCAGGCCGTTCTGCACGCTCACCCACGGGTGGGCCGGCCGTGGCGGCATACCCAGAGGCAACCGCAAACCCTTCTGCACGCCCACCCACGGGTGGGCCGGCCGTGGCGGCACATCCAGTGGCACACGCAAACAGTTCTGCACGTTCACCCACGGGTGGGCCGGCCGTGGCGGCACACCCAGGGTCAACCGCAAACCCTTCTGCACGCCCAGCCACGGGTGGGCCGGCCGTGGCGGCACACCCAGAGGCAACCGCAGGCCCTTCTGCACGCCCACCCACGGGTGGGCCGGCCGTGGCGGCACACCCAGAGGCAAACGCAGGCCCTTCTGCACGCCCACCCACGGGTGGGCCGGCCGTGGCGGCACACCCAGAGGCAAACGCAGGCACTTCTGCACGCCCACCCACGGGTGGGCCGGCCGTGGCGGCACACCCAGAGGCAACCCCAGGCCCTTCTGCAAGCCCACCCACGGGTGGGCCGGCCGTGGCGGCACATCCAGTGGCACACGCAAACAGTTCTGCATGCCCACCCACGGGTGGGCCGGCCGTGGCGGCACACACAGAGCCCCACGCAGGCCCATCTGCACGACCCACCCACGGGTGGGCCGGCCGTGGCGGCACACCCAGTGGCACACGCGAACAGTTCTGCACGCCCACCCACGGGTGGGCCGGCCGTGGCGGCACACACAGAGCCCCAAGCAGGCCCATCTGCACGCCCACCCACCGGTGGGCCGGCCGTGGCGGCACACCCAGAGGCACACGCAAACAGTTCTGCACGCGTACCCGCGGATGGGCCGGCCGTGGCGGCAAACCCAGAAGCAAAAAGCGGCTATTCTGCACGCCTACCAACGGGTGGGCCGGCCGTGGCGGCACACCCAGAGACAAACGCAAACCCTTCTGCAAGCCCAACAACGGGTTGGCCGGCCGTGGCGGCACATCCAGTGGCACACGCAAACAGTTCTGCACGCCCACCCACGGGTGGGCCGGCCGTGGCGGCACACCCAGTGGCACACGCAAACAGTTCTGCACGCCCACCCACGGGTGGGCCGGCCGTGGCGGCACACCCAGAGGCACACGCAAACAGTTCTGCACGCCCACCCACGGGTGGGCCGGCCGTGGTGGCACACCCAGTGGATCACGCATACAGTTCTGCACGCCCACCCACGGGTTGGCCGGCCGTGGCGGCACACCCAGTGGCACACGCAAACAGTTCTGCACGCCCACCCACGGGTGGGCCGGCCGTGGCGGCACACCCAGTGGCACACGCAAACCGTTCTGCACGCCCACCCACTGGTGGGCCGGCCGTGGCGGCACACGCAGAGTCAACCGCAAACCTTTCTGCACGCCCACCCACGGGTGGGCCGGCCGTGGCGGCACATCTAGTGGCACACGCAAACAGTTCTGCACGCCCACCCACGGCTGGGCCGGCCGTGGCGGCACACCCAGAGGCAACCGCAAACCCTTCTGCAAGCCCACCCACGGGTGGGCCGGCCGTGGCGGCACACCCAGTGACACACGCAATCCGTTCTGCACGCCCACCCACGGGTGGGCCGGCCGTGGCGGCACACCCAGAGGCAACCGCAAAACCTTCTGCACGCCCACCCACGGGTGGGCCGGCCTTGGCGGCACACCCAGTGACACACGCAAACCGTTCTGCACGCCCACCCACGGGTGGGCCGGCCGTGGCGGCACACCCAGAGGCAACCGCAAACCCTTCTGCACGCCCACCCACGGGTGGGCGGCCGTAGCGGCACACCCAGAGGCAAACGCAGGCACTTCTGCACGCCCACCCACGGGTGGGCCGGCTTTGGCGGCACACCCAGAGCCACACGCGGGCCCTTCTGCACGCCCACCCATGGGTGGGCCGGCCGTGGCGGCACACTCAGAGGCAACCGCAAACATTTCTGCACGCCCACCCGCGGGTGGGCCGGCCGTTGCGGCACACCCAAAGGCAACCCCAGGCCCTTCTGCACGCCCACCCACGGGTGGGCCGGCCGTGGCGGCACACCTAGTGGCACACGCAAGCTCTTCTGCACGCCCACCCACGGGTGGGCCGGCCGTGGCGGCACACCCAGAGGCAACCCTAGGCCCTTCTGCACGCCCACCCACGGGTGGGCCGGCCGTGGCGGCACACCCAGTGGCACACGCAAAGAGTTCTGCACGCCCACCCACGGGTGGGCCGGCCGTGGCGGCACACCCAGTGGCACACGGAGACAGTTCTGCACGCCCACCCACGGGTGGGCCGGCCGTGGCGGCACACCCAGAGGCAACCGCAAACCCTTCTGCACGCCCACCCACGGGTGGGCCGGCAGTTGCGGCACACCCAGAGGCAACCGCAAACCCTTCTGCACGCCCACCCACGGGTGGGCCGGCCGTGGCGGCACACCCAGAGGCAAACGCAGGCCCTTCTGCACGCCCACCCACGGGTGGGCCGGCCGTGGCGGCACAACCAGAGGCAACCGCAGACCCTTCTGCACACCCACCCACGAATGGGCCGGCCGTGGCGGCACACCCAGTGGCACACGCAAGCTCTTCTGCACGCCCACCCACGGGTGGGCCGGCCGTGGCGGCACATCCAGAGGCAAACCCAGGCCCTTCTGCACGCCCACCCACAGGTGGACCGGCCGTGGCGGCACACACAGAGGCAAACGCAGGCCGTTCTGCACGCTCACCCACGGGTGGGCCGGCCGTGGAGGCATACCCAGAGGCAACCTCAAACCGTTCTGCACGCCCACCCACGGGTGCGCCGGCCGTGGCGGCACATCCAGTGGCACACGCAAACAGTTCTGCACGCCCACCCACGGGTGGGCCGGCCGTGGCGGCACACCCAGTGGTACACGCAAACAGTTCTGCACGCCCGGCCACGGGTGGGCCGGCCGTGGCGGCACACCCAGAGGCAACCGCAGGCCCTTCTGCACGCCCACCCACGGGTGGGCCGGCCGTGGCGGCACAACCAGAGGCAAACGCAGGCCCTTCTGCACGCCCACCCACGGGTGGGCCGGCCGTGGCGGCACATCCAGTGGCACACGCAAACAGTTCTGCACGCCCACCCACGGGTGGGCCGGCCGTGGCGGCACACCCAGTGGTACACGCAAACAGTTCTGCACGCCCGGCCACGGGTGGGCCGGCCGTGGCGGCACACCCAGAGGCAACCGCAGGCCCTTCTGCACGCCCACCCACGGGTGGGCCGGCCGTGGCGGCACACCCAGAGGCAAACGCAGGCCCTTCTGCACGCCCACCCACGGGTGGGCCGGCCGTGGCGGCACATCCAGTGGCACACGCAAACAGTTCTGCACGCTCACACAGAGTGGGCCGGCCGTGGCGGCACACACAGAGCCCCACGCAGGCCCATCTGCACGCCCACCCACCGGTGGGCCGGCAGTGGCGCCACACCCAGAGGCACACGCAAACAGTTCTGCACGCGTACCCGCGGATGGGCCGGCCGTGGCGGCAAACCCAGAAGTAAAAAGCGGCTATTCTGCACGCCTACCAACGGGTGGGCCGGCCGTGGCGGCACACCCAGAGACAAACGCAAACCCTTCTGCAAGCCCACCAACGGGTGGGCCGGCCGTGGCGGCACATCCATTGGCACACGCAAACAGTTCTGCACGCCCACCCACGGGTGGGCCGGCCGTGGCGGCACACCCAGTGGCACACGCAAACAGTTCTGCACGCCCACCCACGGGTGGGCCGGCCGTGGCGGCACACCCAGGGGCACACGCAAAGCAGTTCTGCACGCCCACCTACAGGTGGGCCGGCCGTGGCGGCACACCCAGAGGCAACCGCAGGCCCTTCTGCACGCCCACCCATGGGTGGCCCGCCCGTGGCGGCACACCCAGAGGCAACCGCAAACCCTTCTGCACGCCCACCCACGGGAGGGCCGGCCGTGGCGGCACACCCAGTGGCACACGCAAAGCCTTCTGCACGCCCACCCACGGGTGGGCCGGCCGTGGCGGCACACCCAGTGCCACACGCAAACAGTTCTGCACGCCCACCCATGGGTGGGCCAGACGTGGCGGCACACCCAGAGGCAAACGCAGGCCCTTCTGCAAGCCCACCCACGGGTGGGCCGGCCGTGGCGGCACACCCAGTGGCACACGCAAACCATTCTGCACGCCCACCCACGGGTGGGCCGGCCGTGGCGGCACACCCAGTGGCACACGCAAACCGTTCTGCACGCCCACCCACGGGTGGGCCGGCCGTGGCGGCACACCCAGGGTCAACCGCAAACCCTTCTGCACGCCCACCCACGGGTGGGCCGGCCGTGGCGGCACATCCAGTGGCACACGCAAACAGTTCTGCACGCCCACCCACGGCTGGGCCGGCCTTGGCGGCACACCCAGAGGCAACCGCAGGCACTTC
>JAKWBO010001679.1:0-11265 GCA_034336685.1 Luscinia luscinia
CGTGTTGTCACAGTGTGACTTGGGTTTTGCCAATTTTAATATATTTAATTTTCTTTAGAGGTAGGATTTAGGAATAGAGACAAGGCAGGCTCAAAGCTTAAAAAAGTACAAGAAGAAATTTATTAATAACACAAAAAGAATTCAGAATAAGATTCTTAGATTGCTCCCTTTTCCTTCATTCCACATTTCTTATCAACAACATACAGAGAACACTTCAGTCAGTTATCCACCCAAATAATCATTTTAGTTCACTTAAGAGAGAAAAGTTCCTTTTTTAGTTATGGCTTGGGGGTGTCTTCACCTTCACAATCTACATCCGCCCAGGAAAATATTGCAGATTATGACTCTCCTCCCATTTTTTCACAGCCCTTCCAGAGCTGTGCTATGGGTTATGTTACACACTTCGGGTATCACTTTTAAAGGCAGGCTGCTGAAAAACAAAATTCTCTTCATCTCCTTCTCTATCAAAATGTCTCTGTTCATATTCCAGTCGCAGAACAGAGAGAGCTCCATTTCCCCTTCTTCTCAAGCATCCAAACCTCTCCAAGTATATTTCACAGTTTAAAGGAATTTTAGTGAAGTCACAATCCCCTTAGCCCACAAAAAAGGTTTTCAGCTACTTATCAGTTGCATCTTTTCAATCTCTTCCCACCAGGAACTTTATCATCATTCTGCTGACCTCTGTAGTCTCCATGCTTCATTTTTCTCATTCAGGGAAGCTGAGGAGATCGAGTATCTTATCCAGGCACAAAGAAGTCAAAATTGTATCCAGATCGTGAAGAAAACAACAGGGGCAGCTGGAGGCCTCTTCTGCCACGTGAAGAGGTGAGCCAAGCCGAGCTGGCAGGGCCGGAGTCGTGCGGCTGGTGCCACGCGGCCAATGTCGAGGCCATGCGGCCGGTGCCAAGGCCACGTGGCCGGTGCTGGGAACCATCAGGCCAGGCCGGGCCGCCTGGAGCCATGGGGTTGAGGGGGGTGAGGGGGAGGGCTGGGGGCCGGGACCATGTGGCTGGGCTGGGCCCACCACCATGCCAGGGCCAGAGCCGGGGCTGGGGTGTCAGGCCGGGCCCCAGGCCGAGCTGGGCCGGTGCCCCAGCCAGGGTCCCCCGCACCTTCGGAGGCCGGAAGCCGAAAGAGAGAGCTGTTAACTTGACCCACTGTGATTTGTGAAAGCGAAATAACTTTTCGTTTGTTTCCTGAGCTGTCCATCACCAAATCAGCTCTCTGATTGGTGCCAGCAGCTCACAGGGGAAGCTCCCAAAGAAGGGAGAGTCTCCCCCACTCCCTGGCACGTGAAGCCAACACACGTGTCATGGCCCACGATCCCTTTAATTCCTAATTTTGTTTCCTCCCTTCCAGTGTGTTTGTGAGATGAACAAAAACCCTCTGGGCCTAGAGTTAAATCTCACTGGAGTCAAGACTAATCCCACCCAAAGAGGACTGTGGGAGTCCTTTTTGAGAGGATTTTCCTTCTTTGAGAGCAAAGCCAACTGTCTCTGGGCTGCATCCAAAGGAGAGTGGGCAGGGTGGTGAGGGAGGGGTTTTTTCCCTTTACTCTGCTCTGGTGAGATCTCACCAGGAAATCGGTGTCCCCAACATAAAAGCAATGTGGAATTGTTGGAGCAAGTTCAGAGGCGGCCATGAAGTTGATAAAAGGCCTGGAGTTTTTCCCCTATGGATCCAGGCTGGGAATGTTGGGAATGTTGGGAATGCTGAGACTGTGGAGACCTCAGAGCCCCTCCCAGGATCGGTAGGGGCTCCAAGGAAGCTGGAGAGGACTTTTCCTCAGGAACTGCAGGGACAGGACACAGGGAATGGGATCAGGATGAAAGAGGGGAAAATTCCTTTGGATATAGGAAATATCTCTTGATGAACACCTGCTCCTGCATTGGAGGCTGGAGAACATTTCCCAATAGAACGTTTTGGAGGTTTTTATTCATTTTTGGGCCAGCAAACTGACAAAGGAGAGAAGCAACCTCACAAACCAGTTCTGTGCACAGAAATCTTTATTTCCCATCACATTTATGGCACAGAGGAGCCACCTGGGAGTTCACAGCACAGGGATGCAGCACCAAGGGACACAAGGGATGGGGATGTGCTGGGAGCAAACCTGGAGCGCAGGGATTCAGCTGATCCCTGCCCAGGGCTGTTACTTCTGCTGGCCGGGCCAGCAGGAGCTCTCTTAGTCTGGTGGGACACCAGGGGAGACGACAATGGGACATTTCTGCTGGGAGGAGCCTCCGCCGCCACCGCCAGAGCTGATGATGATGGTCTGGCCTGAGGAGCCGCCGCTGGAGCCGCCGCCGCAGCATCCACCGCCACCACCGCTGCCCCTCCCATGATGATCTTCCCCGGGGAAGCCGCCACCGGATCCGCCACCGCAGCAGCCACCACCACCTCCTCCTCCTCCTCCGCCGCCAGAGCTGATGATGATCTTCTGGGCCGATCCTCCACTACCACCGCTGGATCCTCCACCACAGCATCCGCCTCCACCTCCTCCTCCTCCACCTCCCATCATGCTCTTTGAGGATCCACCGCTGGATCCGCCACCGCAGCATCCACCGGATCCGCCACCACCTCCACCGCCTCCACCTCCCATGATGATCTTCATCCCACGGAACCACCGCCGGATCCGCGGCCGCAGCATCCGCCTCCACCTCCTCCTCCTCCGCCTCCCATCATGCTCTTTGAGGATCCACCGCCGGATCCGCCGCGCAGCATCCACCTCCACCTCCTCCTCCTCCGCCTCCCATCACTACTTTGAGGATCCACCGCCGGATCCTCCCATCATACTCTTTGAGGAGCCACCACCGGACCCTCCACCGCAACATCCACCAGATCCACCACCACCACCACCACCTCCCATCATGCTCTTTGAGGATCCACCGCCAGATCCTCCACCACAGCATCCGCCTCCACCTCCTCCACCTCCGCCTCCCATCATGCTCTTTGAGGATCCACCGCCGGATCCTCCACCGCAGCATCCGCCTCCACCTCCTCCACCACCACCTCCCATCATGCTCTTTGAGGATCCACCGCCAGATCCTCCACCGCAGCATCCACCTCCTCCACCTCCGCCTCCCATCATGCTCTTTGAGGATCCACCGCCAGATCCTCCACCACAGCATCCGCCTCCACCTCCTCCTCCTCCGCCTCCCATCATGCTCTTTGAGGATCCACCGCCAGATCCTCCACCACAGCATCCGCCTCCACCTCCTCCTCCTCCGCCTCCCATCATGCTCTTCGAGGATCCACCGCTGGATCCTCCACCGCAGCACCCAGAGGAGCCTCCTCCTCCTCCTCCTCCGCCGCCAGAGCTGATAATAATCTTCTGGGCTGATCCTCCGGAGGATCCTCCACCGCAGCAGGATCCGCCTCCTCCCCCGCCGGAGGAGCTCTGGGACTGGGAACTGCCCCGGCAGCAGCAGCAACAGCCGCAGCCGTGGCACCCACTTTGTCTAGAGCACATCTCGGAGCAGTGACCCTGCAAGGAAGAGCTTTTTACTCCAGGGCAGGCACCAATTCTCAGCAGAATTTCACAAGGCCCCTGACCCCAGTCCAGCCCAACACCACTTTGTGTGTCCAGGATCATATTTTAAAGAATTTTATCCCAAAGTTGTCCCATCTCCTTATCACAAAGCCATTCCATCTCCATCTCAACACTGATGAGTGACAACCTTTAGTGATGCTGATCCTGTTTCTGTTTGGTCTGGCAGGACCAAGCCACCCGCAAGAGATTTCAATTCACCCCAGCAACATCTGTGCCCTTCTACTGCCACCCACCCAATGTTTTTTCCCAAAAATTTTGCATTTTGGAAGCAGAAAAGGAAGAGAAGAATCCCTTGGGCAGAACTGGACTTACCCTCCTTGGCTCTGACCACAGACACGTCAGGGCAAAGCTGAGCGAATGAAGCACCCCGGAATCCACCGGCCTTTATACTGTTTTTCCTGAGTGGGAAGTGAGGCATCCAGAGGAATGGTGATTGGTTTATTTACCAAACAAACCTCTCCTCCTTCGTCCCACTTCTCCTGACTCACTGCATGTGGACGATGCCTCTGCCGTGCATCATTTCCTCGGCCGCCCCGCATCCGCGGCAGGTCCCACACGTGAGCGCGGCTCCCGCGGCTGAAACTCCCGGGTGGGATTCCAGGGCTCCTGTTGGATTCTGGAGCTGGACACCCTCCAGTCCAACCGGGAGATGCCGCTGGTGACCCACAGCAGCAGGGGCTGGGGAACCTCATTTTATTGACATGTACATTCACTTTATTGATGCAACATTTTATTGAGACGTACACTCATTTTATTGATGTAACGCTAATTTTATTGAGTGTTACACACGGGAGGCACAGGGGGTCTTTGGAGGCTTGGGAGCTGGATTTGGGCATCCCTTCCACCTCAGGTTATTCTGTGATTCCACACTCCTCTGACTGTGGAGATTCCTGGGGGAACAGTGCTAGGTTTGGTATACCTGGGGCACTAGAGGAATCCCCTTTGGCTGTGGGAGGTTTCCCACCACAATAGCGAAGGGTTGATGAGGATTTATTTTTTGTTTGATTCCACCAGAAGTCAGGCAGGCCCCACCAAACCAAGTGATGGAGATGGAGGGGTACCAGACCCAACATCCCCCCCATACAGGAGCATCTCCATGGATATGGACCAAAAGGATGAATTCCTGCCAATTTTGGGGCATTTCTGAAGAAACAACAAGATTTGGGGCAGTGCCCTGCTCCTGCTGTCACCCTGAGAATTTCTGTCATTTGGATCCTGCTTTTCTTGCTCCTGGGCCATTTCTGGGTGCAGGGATTTCTGAGAGCACCGTTCCCACCCCAAACTTGGCTTTGCTCTTTGCTGGTGCTTGTGCACTTTCCAGCCACTGGAATTTCAGCACCCTCGATGACTTCCCATAATAAAATCCCAAGAAACTCAGCTGTTCCAGTGGCACCTCGGGCTGGAGGGGCTCATCTGGATGTGTTTTGGGGTGTTTGTCTCACTGAGGTCCCCAAGGGGGAGAGGGCAGAGGGTGGAGGGACAGGAGAAGCCGTCACAGCTCTGGGTCACTCCTGTTTCTCCTGCGACATTTCCTGGTGTCGGTCACCTGCCAGAACAGTTTTGAGGTTTAATTCCCTTTCCCTGCTAATTGCCAGAGTAGACCACATCAAAGTGGGAAACTCTGGTGACTCACACCCAGGGCTGTGTTTGAGCCCTGTGGGAATGAGGAAATCCCCCGGTGTTCCTGCCCGAGCACCCTTGGAAGAGCCTTGCTGAAATCCTGGGCCTGCCTCTGATTCCACTGGGGGTTCAGAGCTGGAAAAGTCTTGAGGATCCCCTGAATTTCTCCTCCACTGGTGAGAGCACCAGGAGCTCCTGCACCAGTTCACGAAGTGCCCAAGCTTCTCTCACCCATGTACTTGCACCTTGAAATCCTGCACAGCAGAATTTTGTCATCTTCTCCCTCTGAACCCACTCAGAACTTTCTTGGGCATACCAGAATTTTGGTGAGCTAGAGGGACGCCAGTGATCAACCTTGTGATGGGTTCTCTGACAGGCAAAAGTCGAAATCATCATCACCATGAAGAGACATTAAAAAATGATCTGATAATATTTAGTGAATCCAAAATCTCTTTTACCAGTGGGGTTTCAGTGCAGTTTTGCTCTGGGGCTTTATTGCAACAGCACTGGAATCAAACCAGGGATGGAAATAAAGCAACTGAGGTTGTAAAATCCAACCATTGACACACAGAACTCTCTAGAATTGCAAGTTTTATTGTCTCATGCAAGCACTTGAAAATGGGGACAGGAACAGGGACAACCCTGGCTGGAATTACAGATACACAACACCAGAAGTTCCTGTCCCAAGGAGAAGGGAGAAAAAAATTACGCAAATAATCTTAAATTTATCAGAGAAGGAAATGTGAGGTATCTTCATATCTTGGGTTTCCTTGGTGTCTGAGTCCTTCTGGTGGGCTCTACTTGCGCTTGGTCTGTGGTGGCCAGCAGATGGGCTGGGTCTGCTGCTGCATGGACATTCCTCCGGAGCTGGAGGAGCCCCCTCCGCCTCCTCCTCCACCTCCACCGCCGATGATGACGACGGGACCTTGGCTCTGGTGGCCTGAACCTCCTCCACCTCCTCTCCTCCTCCTCCACTGCCTCCCCCAACGCACACGGGGCCTTGGCTTTGCTGCCCTGAGCCGCCACCACCGCCACTAATGATGATGGGACCTTGGCCCTGGTGGCCTGAGCTGCCTCCTCCACCTCCTCCTCCTCCTCCTCCTCCAATGCAGATGGGACCTTGACCCTGATGCCCTGAACCTCCTCCTCCTCCTCCTCCACCACCACCACTAATAATGATGGGACCTTGGCCCTGGTGGCCTGAGCCACCGCCTCCTCCTCCTCCTCCTCCAACACAGATGGGACCTTGGCTTTGCTGCCCTGAGCCACCTCCACCACCTCCACCTCCACCTCCACCACTAATGATGATGGGACCTTGGCCCTGGTGGCCTGAGCCTCCTCCTCCACCTCCTCCTCCTCCTCCTCCTCCCTTGCCACCCCCACCAACACAGATGGGACCTTGGCTTTGCTGCCCTGAGCCGCCACCACCACCTCCACCACCACCACTAATAACGATGGGACCTTGGCTTTGTTGACCACCTCCACCTCCTCCTCCACTGCCACCTCCAATGCAGATGGGACCTTGGCCCTGGTGGCCTCCTCCTCCTCCTCCACCACCACCTCCTCCACTAATGATGATGGGACCTTGGCCTGGTGGCTGAACCACCTCCTCCACCTCCTCCACTCCTCCTCCTCCCTTGCCACCCCCACCAACACAGATGGGACCTTGGCTTTGCTGTCCTGAGCTGCCACCACCACCGCCACCACCACCACTAATAACGATGGGGCCTTGGCTTTGTTGACCTCCACCACCACCTCCTCCTCCTCCTCCACTGCCCCCTCCAATGCAGATGGGACCTTGGCCCTGGTGGCCTCCTCCTCCTCCACCTCCACCTCCTCCACTGCTGCCTCCTCCAACAACAATTATTCCTTTGCCCTGCTGGCCTCCACCACCTCCTCCACCACCTCCACTGCTTCCCCACCTATGCAGATGGGACCTTGGCTTTGCTGACCACCTCCACCACCTCCTCCTCCTCCTCCTCCCCTCCAATGATGCAGATGGGCACATGGCTCTGGTGGTCAGAACCTCCTCCTCCGCCACCTCCACCTCCACCTCCTCCAATAATGATGGGACCTTGGCTTTGTTGCCCTGAGCCCCCTCCTCCTCCTCCTCCTCCTCCTCCAATGATGCAGATGGATCCTTGGCTCTGCTGGCCTCCTCCTCCTCCTCCTCCACCTCCTCCTCCTCCTCCTCCACCTCCACAGGAGGATGATGCCATGTGAGTCTGATAAATGATCCCGCCACCTCCACCACTGCCACCGCCGCCGCCACCGCCGTGGCAGCATCCTCCTCCTCCTCCTCCTCCGTGGCAGGACGATCCCTGGCTCTGTTGTCCCATGGATCCACCGCTGCTGTGGCAGCATCCTCCTCCTCCACCTCCACCTCCACCTCCTCCTCCGTGGCAGCAGCAGCAGCAGCCGCCACTGTGGCAACCTCCGGACTGCTCAACCATGCCTTGGCCCTCACCCTTCTGCTGGTGGGAGCCCATGGTCTGTGTGATGGGAGTCCTGCAGGAGAGACAAAAACCAGGCCTGAGCGCTTCCAGAAGGAGGGAGAGTTGTGTTATTGAGTATTGAGCCACCCCATCCCCTTCCAACAGGGAATTGTCTTCTCTTCACTTTTTTCGCTCCTTCCTCCAGCTCTGACTAATGCAAAAGTTGACAGCTTAAGGAATGAATGAATGAATGAAAACCCATGAGGTTTTCAGCTTATTGCATCTACAGAAACTTCTTGCCCAGATATAACTGTTCTTTTTTTTATCTAGGACAATAATCATTACTCAATAACTCCCTCTTGCATCAGGTGTGTCACTGCGAGAGGCACACGACGCCGTGGTACCCCAGAATTACCCTCATCCAGATGTGGTTTGGGAATTTCGAAAGGGCTGCAATGCTCAGGGATAGGGATTATTATTCCCTGGCCGGAGGGAAGAACCCGGCTCCTCATTTGCATTACAATAATTCATTGTACTTTGAAATTCTTCAATCCCGCCTTCAAAGGAGTTCAGTGTTTCATTTCACCTTCAGAAAGAGAAGGAAGAGCCTGTGGAAAAGTTGTCAGTGATGCAAAAGAAAGGGAAAAAAAGCCCAAAACTTCAGCAGCTCCAGGGTTTGATGTGTGTCTGTCCCCGAGGGATGCTCTGAAGTTTCAGCACTTCTTTAACATTTCATCCCCGCCCCGTCCATGTCCTTGTCTGCCAGCTGCAGGAATTGATGTTCCTGTGAAGGGAAGGCTCTGAAAGGAAAAGATCAGCAGGACCGAGTGTCCAAAGGCCTGAGGAGAAAATGGCTCCTCAGAAGAAACATTCAGATAAAGGCTGGAAATGAGGATAGAGACCCACTTTGTATTTCCATTCCTTCGTTTCCCACTCTTTGCCAACCTGCAAACCCTCTTGTCCCTGTCCTTTCCCAGAACATTCAGGAGTTGTGTGTGTGTGTGGTAGCACCAGCAGTGCTGGGCCCTGAGAAATCCGAGGGGCTCCAACCCCCAAATTTTCCATGTCTCAGCTCCTTTTCCTGTGTGATTACACAATCCCCGAATGGATAGGAAAATCCAAAAAAAATAGCTGCAAGCAAAGAGGAATTTTGTAACCTTGAGACCCACAAGCCACATTTAATCCCACATTTCCACTCCAGCACTCCAAGCCTAATAAACCAAATTAATTCCCATCAGTAGCAGGGAATCTCTTACCGTGTCCCACAGCACGAAACGGTGGAAAGGAGTCAACGGGACTGAGGGAAGGAGCTAAGGGAGAACTTTTATATAGTATCTGGTGATCCTCTTGGAAAGAAACAATGATTGATTTATTTACAGCCAAGCCCAGCCCCTACTGCCCACTTGCCTCACATAATCTCGGGCTCGTCATTGCAGAGATTGCTATCGCTCTTCCTTCCACCACCTCTCCTGTCGTTGGCGGCGTTAAAATTATTGGATGGCTCCACCTACTCCTAGTAAAGTGAGGAAATAGCAAAAACCAGGAGCCTTTTCAGCATAAAAAAGTGATTTAATTATTTTCCTTTCTCTAAGAAAATCCACCATTCCAGAGAGGAAACATGAGGGGATTATTTTTGTCTTTATGGGGAAATTTATTTCTCATTCTAGAAAATATTTCTGAGCTGCCAGACTCATCGTGGCGTGTCATTAAGATGTGATGCAAGCCAGGCTGTGGATTATATGTTCCTCATGACACCCACGTTATTGCCAGGGACACATTGGACTCTGATGAGTCCCGGCTACTGCAGCTCCCAAAAAACACAACAAATCCAGGGCCAGAGGTTGCAGTGATGCAAATCTGGGATGCTCCAGGCGATTTTGCAGCCTTAGGAAGTTTGACCTACAGAGAAGTGGAGGGAAGAAGCCCAAAAAAGGAGGGAAGAAGCCCAAAGAAGGAGGGAAAAAACCCTAAAAATGAGGGGGAAAGCCCTAAAAAGGAGGGAATTGGTCCTTGGGGGAGATTTGCAGAAAGGCTGAGGGAGTTGGGCTTGTTCAGCTTGAGAAGTTTTGGAGTGACCTTGTTGTGGCCTTCCAGGACCTGAAGGAACGCGGGGAGAGATTTTCATGAGGGTTTGGAGTGACAAGAGAAGGGGCAACAGGTTAAAACTGCAAAAGGGAAAATTTTGGTTGGACATTGGGGAGAAATTTTTCCCTGTGAGGGTGGTGGGGCCTTCATCCCTCAGCTGCAGGGAAATCTACTCTGGACAGGGCTTGCTCCAACTTTTCCTGCATTTCCTCTGCCAACCTGGAATCATTCCAGGCAGCAGTAGGAAGTTCCTCCAGCAAAAACTCTCCAGGCTCCAAAGCGCCAAGAGTTGGGAGGATCTTTCGCTCAGATGGAGACGGTTGAGGCAACGGGAGGTTGATTTATTATTTCAGAGCTGTTCCTTGGCGGCAGAGCCTGAGGCTGTGCCACCCAGTGTCACCCAGGGGCCACCCAGGTGCCACCTCCTGCCCCACAGCACGAGGCTGCTCAGCTTATCTCAGCTTTATCTCGTCTTCCACAAGCCCCACCACAAAATCTGGCAGGAGGTGACACCAGCACGGGGGGCACAGGAAAATGGACCCCCTCCTGAGCACATAGAATTCTCCAAATCTCCCACCAGAATGAGATTTCATGGGATATCTGCAGGGTTTTGTTATAAGAAGCCCCAAAATTATATTAACATTTTTATTACCAAAATTATATTAACATTTTTTTACTACCAAAATTATATTAATTTTTTACTACCAAAATTATATTAATATTTTTATTACCAAAATTATGTTAACTTTTTTTACTACCAAAATTATATTAACATTTTTTTATTACCAAAATTATATTAACATTTTTTTTATTACTTTTGGAAGTCTCTTCTCCCTGTCACTCTCACACTCCTTGCTGTTGGAGGATGAGCAGCTGAGCCAAATATCCACCAAAAAAAAATTCAATAAAATGAATAAATAGCAAAAAAGTAAATAAAACAAAAATCACCTCCTCTTCCTGCCCAGCCTTCCCGGAAATTTGGTGCTGGGGATGTCTGGACTGGGAGGAAATTAGGGCAGGGAAGGGAGACGTGGAGGGATTCGGTGTTTGTGAAGGGCTGTGGCTGCAGAACATCCTCTGCAGATCTGGAACAGATCTAGAGCAGCTTGTTTATCTTTGGTACTGGCATCGAGGGCACTCGGGAGGCAGCTGGCAGAGCTCCAGAACGTTCTGGAACAGAAAATATGAACCCTGGGGTTTTAGGGGATGCCAAAGCTGAGCTTGGTGGGGTTTTGGGAGCATTTCTTCTGATTTCTGAGATTATCTCTCCTGATTTCTCCTGATTTCTCCTGATTCCTGGGATCATTTCTCCTTATTTCTGGGTGCATTTCTCCTGATTCCTGGGATAATTTCTCCTGATTTCTGGGAGCAATTCTCCTGATTTCTCCTGATTTCTGGGATAATTTATCCTGATTTCTGGGAGCATTTCTCCTGATTTCCGGGATCAATTCTCCTGATTTCTGGGAGCAATTCTCCTGATTTCTCCTGATTTCTGGGATAATTTATCCTGATTTCTGGGAGCATTTCTCCTGATTTCCAGATGCATTTCTCCTGATTTCTGGGAGCAATTCTCCT